>CM077302.1:7195000-7350000 GCA_039654925.1 Anguilla pacifica | reverse complement strand
TATATGCAATTTTAACAGTATGATTTTAACTACGGCTTAGCATTTTTACCTCATTTTTGGTCTTAAAACTGTGAAGAAGTGAGCGCTGGATTTCGGTGTCGGATGGCGTCGATATTTTCATTTAAACATTCTTGCGCTCATTATGTAAGGAAGGTACAGGAATTCACTCAGAAAACCATTCTCCAGCTCAGGAAATTGCAGTTCCTCTACTGGAAGCTTTTCTGCTCGTATCTAAATTTAGGAGAATTGTTTGGAGTACGAATCATCTGTGGTATGTATGGAGGAACTACAACAAAGCCCTTCCCTGGACCCTGACACCTAAAGAAAGAAGCTTTCTATTGGTTAGCACACACACTCTGGTCCCGTCTTGTAGTTCCAGCCCTTGTCAAGGGTCATTAATCAGTGGCTGTTTGAGTGCACTTCTGAGGTGGACCACGTCACTGGGATGTCTTGCTTTCAGAGGTGTAATGGTGTCCTCTTTTAAATTACCTCATTTCTTATTAACAGTGATCTATTGGTGAAAGGGGTGCTCTGGCTTAGGCTAAATTAACTAATTTAAATATATATATGTGAGTGTGTGCGTGTGTGTGCGTGTGTGTGTATGCACACACACACACACACGCACACACATATATAAAATCAGTGCCCATCCATCACCAGGGTGTGAGCCTTGGCTGATCTCTGACTGTGAGGCTAACGTAGGTCCACAGCTCAAACTGACCTGTTACTGACCATACCCATCACTAATGCTTCCAGTCTGCGTGCGTACGTGAGTGTGTGTGTGTGTGTGGTGCGTGCGTGCGTGCATGCGTGTGTGTGAGTGTGTGTGGTGCGTGCGTGCGTGCGTGTGTGTGTGTGTGTGAGTGTTCCCAATGTCCATGACGCTGCCAGGCTTTTACTGATGAATAATTTACGTACTGATGTGTGAGCACAGACACTGTGTATGAGTGTCACATAGGGGGCACTGGAGCTGGGGAGGCGGAGTGGGGGACGGAGGGAGGGGGGACAGAAAAGCGACAGAACGAGGGAGGGTGGGAGAGCGTAAAAGGGAGAAAAGGAAAGTGAGCACACGGCAAAGGAGAGGGAGGGAGGGAGGGAGGAAGGAAAGGAAAGTGAGTGTGCGGGAAAGAGGGAGGGTGGGAGAGAGAGAGAGAGAGAGAGGGAGGGAGGGAGGGAGGAAAGGAAAGTGAGTGTGCAGGGAAGAGGGAGGGTGGGAGAGAAAGGGGGAGCTCTGGCAGGCTGAAACTCATTTTCACACACGAACGGAGACAGATTTTTTGCGGCAGCTCAGCACCGCTGGGCAGAGGGAATTTAGACTCTTTCTCTTCCTTATTCCTGGCTGGGTGAGTACCTTTGCTTCTTGCTGGTTGCCAAGGTGTGCGTGTGTGCGTGCGGAGGGACTGTCAGAATTAGGGAGGCTGTACCACAGAAAACATCTGCGTCTGCAGCAGGAGGGGGGAGGCAATATGTCTTCACTGACAGAGCGCAACTTGGTGGCTGTCCTTTTCCCTGCTCTCTGAGACATGAACATCGGTAGTGTATGAGAGAGAGAGAGAGAGAGAGAGAGAGAGAGAGAGAGAGAGAGAGAGAGAGAGAGAGAGCGCAGCGCACACCGGGGCGCAGACAGCGCCGCATCGTCGGGAGCCAAGCGAAGCCCAGAGCCTGCGGAGAACGCCGGAGAAGCTGGTATGAGCACGTAAGTCCAGAACGTCGGTGTCCCGGCGGGCCGCCTGGTGTGCCGGCGTGGGCGGCCGGGTGGCTGCGTTTATTTGCGGCGTTTTATGCCACTTTTGAGTGTGCGGTCTCGCGGGTGGCTAATATTACTGGAAGCAAAAGCGCGGAGAAGGCGATCAGAACGGATGAAATCTGTACAGGACGACGTTCATTAAACACTGGAGAGTCAAAAATTACATCGGGGACACATTTTGCGGTCACTGTCAGATTGCTGGTTTGTGTGATGAAAGGTCTATCGTCTATAGCAAATGAGGTGCACTTGACTCATAAGCAATATAAGCATGCACGTGAGCCTCCATCATTCATTAGCCGTGCGAAACCACAATTTAGGTTCAGACTTCAGCCAGTCGGTGAAATGATCTATTTAAATGCAAGAATCTCGGTGGGCGTTTTGTTGATCGATTTGGCTAAATTAAAATATATACACCGCGTGGATGAGATCGGTAAACCAAGATAACGGTGGTCAATAGTTGCACGACGTGAGGACAATCGACCTATGTCAGAGGCGTGAAATACCTCAGCTGGTATCTGAAGCCGTTTAGATAGTGTTAAAATGAATCCATCTCGTGTTAAATAGAAATGTGGCCAGCGGTTCTGAACCTCTGAACCCCCAGTTGCTCTTTTAGGTTGTTTGATACATGACTGGTGATGTGGAAAATTAGAACACGTCCACATCTCAACTCAACAACCAGATCTAGCATGAATGCTATTAACTCATATGGCCTAAATAGCCTACTATAGCATTATTTGACAAACAAATGGGACCATAAGAATGCCATTTCTGTTATCTTCAATTTAATTAGCCAAGTAAAATCGTATGCCTGTGTGGCAAAATTTACAACCCGGTTTAAGGATTCATTTAATCGATCCCTATAAATTATGTCAAACGTCAACAACCTTCGCACGTGGATACCAATAAAGTACCGAAATGTGTTCATATATAGGCTAGGCCTATGTGTTGACGTTCTCGGTGTTTGTGGAAATTGAATGTTCACGCGCATCGTTGTAATGCGAAGGGTTAAATGTCCTACATGCCACTGATAATGACCTGAAGGATTCACTCGAAGGATGCAAGGATTTATTCCAGTGCCTTCGCTCCCATTTTCATCGTTCGAGGTGTCATAAATACTGCTGTAATTGAGCACTTGAAGGCACCTGCGCGCAAATGCGCAAATGCGCGCATAAAACAATATTTACTGAAATGCGTTTGTGCGTTTACAAACTGATACTAAATATCTGCATTCGTTATCATCCAGAATTGGCAACGTAAATCAATGTCAAAAGATGTGCGCAGTGTGTCTACACTGAATTAATTAACAGATTTCTACATTTCTGCTGTCTTTCTAAGGAGCTCCAGAACTATGAGACATAGGTCTGGCCCAGCGTCTAGTCGTGAGTCGAGGTTCATACAATTACAAATGCAGGTTTATAAACCTCACTGCTATGAGACGAACGGCTTACATCTCACCGTTCCAGACTGCGTCAGGGAAGATTGACGTAAGTACTTAAATATAAAACATTCTGATGAATAACCAAAGAAGACCATTTCCGAGAACAGTTTCCAGTGGGAGACTATCGTGATATAACGTGATTCGTCCAACAGCCTACAAAGACAGTCGGCGACAGAAGCCACAGACTGGGAACCCAGCGATAAAGCCACTGGGTTCCCTGCAGACCGTTTACCGTTCCCCGGCAACGGCTGGGCGGAGGCGCATGCACGTGTCTGTGGTTTTTTATGGCAAATCCTCTAATGAAAGAATCTCTCCCGCAGGAGTGTAACTGCGGAGCCTTTGTGGCGGGGGGGTGGGGGGTGCGCGTTTAATGCTAACATCCAGCAGTATGAGATAGCTGGTGCTCTAATTACACCAACAATCAGTCTCTGACAGGATAACAAATAGTGCCTCTAACCAAGACCACGAATGCCTCTCTTAGGCTACAACAGCGCTAAATGCTGATAACATATGGACCACTGCAGCTAATGTAGCCTGCCGCATATTTGCACATTCAGAGTACATGCGCTGGCCAGTATGCCATAAAAATAGATTAAAATAAAAAAAGCTGCAACAGACTGTCGTTCAATTCACAGCTGTAAAAAATTGGACAGGGAAGCAAACTGGATTCCAAGCCAGTAATTCACAGTAACAAGTAAAAATCAAATGAAAGTTACAATGTATAATAACAGGGTTCAGATAAGACTGTGTGCTATGAATAATAACTTGCATGGATAATAATGCAATAATAATCCCACACAAGCAATCTATACCAAACGGTCTCTGGACAGGAGGGGGCGGGCACTCTGTCATAGACCGTTTACTGATGAAATCTCCAGCTCCCTGAAGTCCAACTATCTCTGACCGAAGGCTAGGTATCTGCCAAGGAGCGAATGAAAGGCTTGCCAAAAGATCACTTTCCCCTCAGATACAAAAACCCTGGCAGGGCCCATTAGCCCCACAAACGCCTCCAGGGAAACGGTTTTGTTGGTTGTACCAGACAAAGGGAAAGGCAAAGCTTGGTTTTAAGGGCTTGCTGTGCCCTACCAAGCACCTTCCCGGGGATTTGTTGTCTCAGATTGATCTTGGCAAAAATCGTCCAGGAGCGTGTGTGCACTTCCCTTTTCTGCAAAACTTTAAGATCTGACATATGAACCAATGAGAAAATCAACAGGCCTGATTTGCACCTTGGCAACCTCCAGAGACCTTTAAAGTTCAGTAAAAGATGAAGGCAAATCAATACCCTGGCAGTTATGAATTTGTAAATGGACAAAATGTCTGCCTAGATATACAAGAGGAAGTTCTGACAGGAGCCCTTCACTCCCCTGTCAACAGCCCCTTAACTCACTGCTCTGACTATTAATCACTGGCCTCCATTAAGAGTTCAAACGTTGCCTCACCATTTTATGAGCTCCTTCGCTCAACTGCTTCCTCTTCTCCCTCCTCCGTTGGCTTCTACCAGCTCATTGACCAGACCTGGATCAATTAGGTATTTGTTTTGGATTCGAATACCTTTCTGCGCTCTATTGATCTTGCCTGGTGTAAGTGAGCCTGCCAATATGACCAGAAGGCGGGGTTTGCACTTTTTTGAGAGATTGGTTCCAACAAACCAGACAAGATCAGTAAAGCATAGAAAAGTATTTGAAAGCAAAACAAATACATATTTGACCCAGATCTGTTACTGACACTGCCCATTGGGCAGCTCGCTCACCTGCTACCCAAACCTGTCGCCGGGCAGACGCGGTGTTCAGACACATCTCTAGGAAGCTGTGTTCCTCAGAACGAGCTGCTGATGTCATACAGCCCTCGACAGCCAATTGTGCCATCTGTACAAGTCCTATAATTAGTCCATCAAAAATGGATCCATGTTATAAAGGCTATTCGGATTAAAATAATCAGGGCTCCAACAGGGACCGATGGCTTACATTCGTGAACGCACATTATATGCATTCGAAGCAGGTACGCCTTAAGACATCGACGTTCCACTGGTACCGGACCAGCCGTATTTAAACGGCCACTCAGGCCAGCTAAACCGAATTTAGACGGAGTGTCCTTTACTGAGCCTCCCTGTCAATCCCTCGGAAACTCAATTACAGATTCTACACCCCTGTCCCCAGCCGGGACTGGAGCCCGCGACGCGCCGGGTAATGAACTTCACCCGAGACGGCTCGCGGACGGAGGAAGAGAGATCGGATCTGGAGCCGAGGCGGTTTTTCGGAGAATTGAGGCCAGACGAGTCATTCTTGACTCCCCAACTCGGGTCGGTTGTGGCTCCTAAGATGTGGAATGGCCCCAGGGAGCTGCCGAGAGGAACCGTCTATCTGCAAATTGCTTTAATGCCACTCACTTGTGACTTGTGAAAAAAAAAAAAAAAAACATGCAGTGAACCATCAGCCAATCAGGTTAGGGATTGGGCGGAGTTACGAGGCCGACAGTGGGGGGGGGGGGAGAGCGCACAAGCCGCACCCTGAATGGACCTTGCTCTGTTCCCTTGGTGACCCACTGGGTCTGTACCGAGCAAAAGGTCATGTGATGCGAAATAACCACAAACGCGTTTTCCACATCCAAGACAGGATGCATTGTGGGCATGCAATGCTTTGTGTGGTGCAGCAATTTTCATTAGAGTTAATCTCTTTCGCATATAACGAGTTTAAAATATATATTTAAGCGATTCCAGGTTTTCTCTTTTAAATTGATTTAAACAGCAAATTAGTTTTGTTCATAAATTTGATCTTGGTTTTTTTTATTTTTACGCTCAGTTTTTTTTTACAGTCAGTAGTTTCCTTCAGTTTTAAATTGTTCACGCTCTCAGAACAAAGGATTCTTGTTTGATCCCACGTGTGTGTCAGTTAATCAATGAATATTTACTTTGCGCAGCGTCCTGCACAAAGGACATGCAACAGTGCGCACTGTCAAAATTGAGAGAGCCGTTTGAGATGCCGTAATTGCTTTGCGAGGCATTTTTAATAAAACGGGATATTCATCGCTCACAACACACGCAGCCACTTCGCCGTGATGTTGCCTTAGAGGACAGATAATTGTAAACGGCTAATTTAAGCCAGAGATCAATTCGCATCTCATTACACTTCCGAATTCGGCTGGAGTACAAGCAAGGACACACGGGCAGGGTTGCCCAAGGTCAGAGCTTGGGATGTGTTCTATATGACTTGGCCTAAATGTTCAGCTAAACAGTGTATACAGTACACAGTGTATAAAGTAAAAGGATAGCTTTGGAACAGATATAAATCACTGCATATATCACAGATGTGAATATAAATCAAAACTCCTGCTAATATTACAATTTAACGGGAAGCAGTGAGACACTGCACTATGCATTCAGACTATTTGTGTTACGGAATTGTTCTAGAACAAGCGGGATCATAATTTGTGTGCGATTTTTGTAAGTTCTGTGCCTCCATTTTGCAGGTCACTGAGCAGAAGAAAGGGACCGAGCCCCTCAGCGGGAGGAGCGGGAGAAATGGAGGGCAGGGTGTGACGGACGGACGGACGGACGGACGGACGGGCGGTCGATGTCATCCTAGGGCCGCACCATGGCGCGTCAGGGCTGGGTGCTGACGCTCTGTCTGTGGCACTCTGTGCTCGGCGGCCTCTGTGGCGCGTTGCCGACCGGCGGCGGCGTCACCGCGACTCCGCCCACGGCGACGGGGCCCGGTGACGGCACGCGGCTCGCGGAGGGGCGCAGGGCGGGCTCCTCCTGGCCCTTCTGGGCGGCGGCCTTTGACCTCTGGAGTTCCGGCGCACACTCCCGAGAAAACGCAGAGGGCGAAACGGCGGATACTTCCTCTAACCAATCGGGTTTGGCGGAGAAGTTAGGCGCGCCGCTCGACCCAGAATCCGGTTTGACCCGGAAGGAATCCTTCGCTCCCACAAGGACAGGGATGGTCGCCCGGCTCACGACCTCCGACCCTCCGACGCCCACGGCGACGGCGACGCCGAACGGCGAGACCGCGGGAAACCGACACCCGCACGCGCCCTGGGTCGTGGTCAGCGCCAGCGGCGAGGACGCGCTCTCCCCGACGCCCGCGCGGCCGACGGAGACCCCGGCCGTCGTCACGGTTACCCGCGGCGGCGGCGGCTACCCGCCTCCCCCGGCCTCGGGCGCGGAGCGCGGCGAATCGGGGGGGCCCGCGCGCGCGGACGCCGGCTCCTCCCCCGCGTCTCCCGCCCCGGTCGCGACGCCCGCGGGGGCGGAGCCGAAAACGGACGCGGGGTCGCCCGAGAGCGGGACGAGGCCGGCGGGACAGGAGGCGGAAGAGGGGGCGACCGCGGGCCGGGGCTGGGGGGACTTCGAGGACGTGGCGTGGCCGACCCAAACGACGCCCCCCGTCAGCGCCCCACAGCCGGCAGGTAAGAGACGGCCAATCGCCGGCGAGCGGTTCACCTCGCATCACGGCGTGAGAGCGTACGCTGCGCTCGGCCTGCGATTTACGCCGCCGTCGCCTGCGATCTGAACCAAGGAAATGAGGCGAAATACGCCCTAGTTACTCTGCGTGAGCGTGCCTGAGTGTGTGCGTGTCTGTGTGTGTGTCTGAGCCAGTGATGGGGGGTTGGCTAATGCTAATATAAATCACATCCAAGCTGACATTGAAGGGACACACACTCGCCCCCCCCCCCCCCCCGCTAGTCACGTGGGTGGCCGGACTGTCTGCCCGATGGCTGTATTTACAATGAGCCAGCTTATCCGCAACCCCCAAGGGCGCTCATGAACGTCCGCGCACCCGCATGCAGTGCATTAACACACAACTGTTTTTATCAAGGATAACCTATGCGACCATCCCTCATGAAATGCTATGTGCTCAGGACCTTACGGACGACAACCGGCGCAGTTGAGTCCCAAGAGGGTTTCAAATGATGTGTCTCAACAGTCAGTATTTTATATGAGCATTCACCAACAGACGAGGTTAGAATTGAACCGGGGGATTCGAAACGGTGAATTCTGAAAGTTAACATCGCGAGACGTGAATGAAGCTGTCCTTCGCCTGCAGCGTTTAGCGCGGACGCTAAGCCGCGCGCTGCATTTAAAATGAGGGTATGGAACCCGGCTACTGTCTCGCCAGGATTTTCCACAAAATGCCGGCAATATGGACTATGCGCTGAGGGATTATTTTAGCAGAGGAGGAGGGCTCTCGCAGGGTTTCGGGGCTGCGGTCGATGCCGCGTCGCCGCGTCGCCGCGCGGCCGGCTAGCCTGCCGCGGCGCGGAGGAGATCAGTATTCCGGCGGCGGCCGCGGTCGCCGGCGCGGCAGGTCCCGGGAGTCGTCTCCATCGCCCCGCGCAGACGCTGAGCGCGCCGCTCTCCTGGTCTGCAGTCGCTCTCTCTCTCTCTCTCTCTCTCTCTCTCTCTCTCTCCAAACCGCATCACATCCTCCCCACCCCCCCTCCCCCTCCTCCCCCGGCTCCCATCCCCCCAGTCCCTCCGCAAACAACACAGCCCCACGCCATTTCCATACGTTTTCGGGGCACAGAAGAAAAGAAAGCTGCCATTACCGCACGAACGCGGGGCGAGGGAGCCGCTTTGTGAAGACGAGGAGCCGCGCGCGGGATTAAGCGGAGGGGGAGGGGCTTTCGTGTCGAGGTCCCTGTCAATCAATCCCCTCTGACATCACAGACGGCTGCAGTTGTGCAGATATTACAGTGACAAAAGGCACGGAGGTATTATTTCAGAAATCTTATTAGTCCCATTATTAATATGTGACTCCACCACTGTGTCCACGTACATGGCAGGTGTTTTTTGTTCAGCTGAAGCCACGCATTTTGGGTCTTCAGGTATCGCCCCTGTTCTGGGTCAGATTCAAATTAAGGATTTGGAAGCGCCCGTCGCACGACTTGTCTTTCAGACGGGTGTGTGCGGGTGTGTGTGTGTTAAATTCAATGACTGCCGATGAGGGTTCGGGGTGCTAAAATTCACGAGGAGGGCCTCCCGCCATGCAGGAATCGACGTACGTATGCGTCCTCCTCGCCCGTTCGGTGGAATAGATGTTAGCGTTAGCTTCCACGCGCGGCGCGGCTCTGGGACCAGAACCTGCTCCAGGGCAGAGCGGCGGGACCGCGGTGTAAATAACACGCAGCCGGCAGACCGCGTCGCCGTCTGACGGGTGGACGCAGTCAGGCTCGCTCAGCCGCGTTAGCGGAAATCGACGTTGACGCTAAGCGGCGCGGGCGCAAGTAAAACGCGAGCCCGTTTCGGAAGGACGTTCGTTTTACCCGCGAAAGAGCGTTTTCGTACGGGTTTAATTGTTTTTTTTTGGCGCGGGCTTCAACCGCTGCCCCCCCCCCCTTTCTTCCCGAGAAACGCGTCTGGCGGCGGAAAAAGGAGAAGCCGCCGTAATTGGGTTCTCTGCCGCAGCCCGCGTAGCCATGGTAACCCTAATTGGCGCTCGTCTTGCGAAGAAGGACAGCTACTGGTAGTGGCCGCGCCGGAGTGCAGCGCGGAATATGAATGAACGCAGGCTTGGGGAGGCGGTTACTGGCTCAGTATGAGGGGTGCATCGTTTATTTAAAATGATAATGATAATGAGACCCCAAAAATGATTCTCTGCACGACCAACCTGAAAACCACTTTGGAAACCTATTGGATCTCCTTCCAGAAAGACATAACATTGCAGGCTACTGAAGTACGCTTCAAATTTAGCAGTCTCCAGTTCGATGGGCACCTAATACATTTCTTCATAACCATCTATTATTACATATTAGCTTGGCGGAAAGCTTTATTTATTGTTGACTGATTGTCCACTTGTGCATCTGAACATTTACTGAAGCACATCCTGCTATGCAGCCTACCTTGCAGGTTACCCCAGGGGTGCCTTATGAAGGATTTGAACCTGCAAACACTTCAGTAATTCCAGCTTCCTAAACACACCGCAATGATGATTTTCACTGAAAGCCACAGCTCAGAATGTAACATTCTTCACTGTGCTACAAATTAAATGAATCAATATTAACAGCGCATGATAATCGATCAGATACATATTTATCCTGACTTAATCCAATCGATGGATGCGAGGTAATCATGTGGGAGGGACTAATGTGATGAAGGTAGGGTTTGATGAGCATAACCGTCCCAGCTAACTCAAGTGGTTGTCACAATGTTGCAGCAGCATAGTGCCAACATTATAACATTGGCGAAACATTCCAGTAACGTTGTGAGAACATTCTGTGTTAGCTGGGGCTACAGCCGCCTGCAGAGTCTAAGTCACGTGACTCTCAGAAGCGAATGAGCAAACGGCGACGCCGTTCCCGGCCAATGAAACGGCAGGAAAATGGCGGCGATAGCGAGGTGCGCGACTCCCCCGCTCCCTTCTGCTAAACCTCCACGCTGGCAGATTGGGGCTCCCGCCATTTTTTGTCAGACAGAATCGCAGAAGCAGCCCCCAGAGGTTAGCAATTGATTTATCTGCATGCTACCCGAGAGCCTTTAAGCCGAGCCTGTTAGCCGATTGTGGACCTAATTGAATTTGATAGATAAAAATTTGACGGATGTACCTCGTCCTCGCCCCCTGACCCCTTAACAGATTTCGGCTCGCGAGCCAGGCCTTCTCAGCAAAATGGCGGCAATGATGGACAGATTATTAGCCCCCTTCTCTCTCACTCGCTTAGCCTCTGTCTGTCTCTCTGTTTCCTTCTCGCCTGTACTCAAGCTCCAGCCACCTGCAGCCGTAACAGAAGTTAAACACGCTGTTCGGGACAGATCTGCAGCGCGCGCTAATGAGGCGAAGGCCCGCTGGATGACAGTTATGTTTAACGGGGCGTAGCGGCGCTCGCCGGCGCAAAACCCGGATTCTGATTCCTGCTCGCTCCCAAAGGCGGGACGCGTCGGGTTTCTCGCGAGCTCCCATTGGCCGGCCGCAGACCGGCAGCGCTGACATCACAGTACGCTCACTGTGTAGAAGGTGCAGTCCATTTCAGAGACAGAGACAGAGAGATCCTTCTGTACTTACCAGAAGACAATAGACTGCAGTGTATCCCTATACTGACCAACAGTGATCGGGACACTACAGTGATATAGTGCTATGAACACAGCTTTGGCTGAGCCAGTGCGCATTTTAAATAAACCCACACTAGTGTGGGCTCAGGATCAGACATAAAATCCATGACGCTAAAGCCCACCCAGACCAGGGCTTGGCGTCTGGCGTGTCTGCGTGTCTGACGTTCGGGAAAAAGGGCATCGGGAAGAAGGGCGCGTCTCCATCAGCAGGGGGGAGGAAATATAACGAGCCCCGGCCCGCGGACGGACGGACGGACGGACGGACGGGCCGAGGCGGGCTGAGCCAATAAGGCAGATCCCTTTGACATAACTGGGTTACCGCCTCTGTTTCCGCGGCCAATCGGCTTCTCGCGTCCGCAGCGGTGGCACTGCCGAGCTCCGTCGCTGTTAAGGCACTGGGCTCTGAAACCGAACGATTCAGATACAATGCTTTTTATTTAAATCTGAGAAAGGCGACGTTTGCCTCAGTGGCTACAGTTAAAATGCAGGAGTGACAGCGGTCGGGTGGCACATGTGTGTATAAAAACGCAAGCTACCCTGGGTGGGAACATATGCAAATGTAATCAGACATGAGCTTGGCGGGGGAGAGGTTCAAACGCCGAAATCTCTTTTGCAGGGACGTCGCCCGAGTTGGGCGGAGAGGACGACCCCGAGGTGGAGGAGCCAATCAGACGCTGGACGGCCTCCGTTTCCTCGGTAACACCTCTGGGGCCTCTGTTTGCAGGTAATCCCCCCCTGTATTAATTCTACCCAGTATCACATAGATCACATGAACAACCCAAGCTGAGATCAGGAAGCTATAGTTACTGGTTGTGTTTTTGATTGGACGTTTCTTTGGAGAGCTCACATTTGAAGGCTCACCTTTAAAGGCTGTGAAAACGCTTGGGTTTGCTGAGGGCGTGGCTCAGTTTGTCCCCACAAACGCTCGGGAAAGCCCAAGTGTGGTCTGTGGTTGTATGGGTGTGGGTGCTCAGCGCAGGGCTTGACACCATGCATTGAAAACGCCCTCCTGAACACACGCATTCATACACAAAGCGCCCGTGCCTTAGAGCCGAACACGAACACAGCCACTTCAGCGGTGTCAGGGGGTGGCGGCTTGTATCCCATAATGCCTGGGTTTGCCCTAATTGATTGCTAATGGGTGGGAGGGGCAAACTGTTCGTTCGACAGGGAAAATCCCTCAGGATTCAGCTACCTCTGCTCTTGAGTAATTACACACTGTCCGCTGATGAGAACCATTTGAGAACGTACAATTAAAGAGGCCTAATTAATATGCCCCCGTTCTATGGGTGATGAGACCCACTTTAAGCAGCTTTATGCGCACACACACACACACTCACACACACACACACACACACACACACACACATTTGCCGTTATTTATCCCAGTTTTTCATCATGAACTTTGAATCTACCAAGACGGCATTCATACGCATACACACTCACACACGATAATACTTCATGATTCATTTGCTTTAATTTACTTACAAATTACCTGATCAAAGACTTAACAGAGCTCCCTTTTATATACATATTATCCCGATTTCTTAGCCAGGTGTTTACTGAAGCAATTTAAGTGAAGAGCTTGGCTCAGTAGCAGTGATCCACGTGCGGATCAGGCCTTCAACCCGTCAGTGAAAATCTGGAAGTAGGCCACGCGTGTGCTCGCCTTCGGTGCTCGTGTAGCACGCCGCGCGCGTGTGTGTGTGCCGGAAGCAGAGTGTCCCAGAATCCCTTTATAGAAAGGAGGAAATAGCTCCGGCGCTCCCGCGGTGGAGAGAGCGGCGCGGGCCGCGAAGGGGGCAGACGAAAACCAGAGCGCCTTCGCTAAAAGGCCAAGCGCACCGCTTTCACATCATCAGACTGTTCCCCGGGCATATTAAAATCCGACTACCCCCCCGCCCCCCCCGCAATATCCGCCAGACTGGGTTTTTGGCCTGGCTTTGCGGTGGAGGCGACCATCTGAGGGTCGCGGGGAAAGAGGGGGGAGGCGTGACGGCGGAATAATGGCTTAATAAAGCGGGATAACGACGCATTCCTCCGCCCTGCGCTAAATACTGAGGCTCGGCCGCGGCGATTAAAAGCAAACATCACAGTGATGTCACTGAGAGAGAGAGAGAGAGAGAGCCGGGGAGGGAGGGGCTGGGGGGAGGCTTCTGAATGCTGTTTGTGTGTGTGTGTGTGTGTGTGTGTGTGTGCACATTGGAGAGAGTGCGAGCGGATGTGTGCGATGTGTGTTTCTGCGTGGGAGCGGGCGGATGTGATTGTGTGTGTGTGCGTAGGTGTGTGTGTGTGTGTGTAGGTGTGTGTGGATGGGTGGGTGGGTTGCAGGGGGTGCTGATTCCAAGATTCTTCTCATTTTTACCACGTAAACGTGAGGGCAAACAAGCACCAGCCAAGCTGTTTGTTTTGGCTAGCTCACTCGACCGCTAAAATGATGGGTCAGAACAGAGAGCTCTGCTTATCAAGATGACCCCTACCCACAGAACACAAGCAGCTGGTTTGAGGATTCAAAACTGGATTGAAACCCGCAGTCCCGTGTTTACAAGTTCAGAATCCACACGTCATACGTAAGCTATCACAGAGTGACCCAAAAACACGGAATGCCCGCAATGACCTGCTGCTGTGTCCTGACAGCCAGAGCAAGAGATCCCAGGGTAGATTGTCGATCTACCTAACAGTTGGCAGGCAAGAGGGTGATGTCAGTATAACAGTGGAAAAAATTTCCACCGCGCCCAGTCAAGGGCATTATCTGCAAAAACAAACAAGACCCAGGATGAAGCCGTTGAAATAATGATTTTTTAAAAAAAAACTATCAGTAAGTGCTCCGATGCCTCACATTTCCTGTTTTTACTAGATTTTTTATTTTTTTTATCTTTTTTTTTTGAAGCAAGTTGATTTTAACTTGTTTCTCGTTAAACTCGTTTGACTACCGTCTGCTGCAGTGTGTCTTTCACAGGCTAAGCGTTAGCCGTTTTCCAGGCTTGTCGGCCTGTCGTGCTAATGAGGTTTTCTCAGAAGCATTTGTTGTGGTCTTCAGCCCTTTTCTCTGTGGAATATGTGTGTGAGCCGGCCTGTTTTAACAGTTGCAGTCTGGTCTTAATAAACAGCCCTCAGATAATTAATCATCTCCAGGTGCTCTTTCAGAATTCACTGATCAACCATCTTTTAGTTTCCCTACGTAGCCTAGAGGTGGGTAACCCGGCTTCAAAGAGTAAAAAGACTGACCATGTATTTGCTCCACCACCATGCACTAAACCAGCTGACTCTAATTAGCATAACTCTTCACCATGGTAGGAGACCTAATTATTGTAATCAGCTGGTTTAGTGCATGTTGGTGGAGAAAATACATGGTCAGTCTTTTTACTCTTTGAAGCCGGGTTACCCACCTCTGACGTAGCCACATCCACATCCATATTAAAGCTCTTTAAAAACACAGTTATTTATGACAGCTATGTACAAAGCAGAGCTTTATTTGCACTTCAATAAAGTTTCATCTTTTAAAAAGGGGCGCAGACCAAATTATAAAATTCCGTCAGTGGAAACCAAGTCTCTGGGGGGGCAAAATACCAAAACTTCCCTTCCAGTACCATTCCAGACTTACTAAAGCTGCGTATGAAAACTGCATCAGACTCACACGAGGATGGGCAAGGCTTAATGATGGTTAATGTTTCTAAGCTTTGACACTCTATTATGGAACTCGCGGACAAAATTAATGGACGTGTCAGGACTCAGCATTTGATCATTACGAACGCGCCAGCCCGTACTGAGAATTGACCCAGGAACCTGCGGTGTAATTAATCTTCAATAATGCTGAGTGTCTTCTCCACCTTGCCCACACTGTACCTGTACTATCGTCAAACATCGGTACTGTGAACTCATTTCTTCCCAATTTGTGAGAATAATCATACATTTTCGAATTAATATCACACGGCTGAACTTTCGCCAACCGCACACCAAGTAACAGCGGGACTAAGAGTACTGCCTGTCGTTTTTTTCCCCCACTGCCATGGTTACGGCTGCCCCACTGTGGTCCCGTGCCCTCTAATGGTCTCCAAACTGAGCATTTTTTAATGTGTGTTTTCTAGCATGGCCGTGTCTTTCGCAGGAAGCTAGCCCGTCTAAGAAAAATAAACCCGCCCCTGGGAGCGGTCTCTTGCGCGTCCGGCTTTCCCGTCGAAAACACGGCGGCGCGTTCGCCACAGGCCGGGTGTGGCGGGAAAGTGGTCCGCAGGAAGCAGACCACAGGGACATTGGTACAGAGGGGTTTTCTCACATGAAGAGAGGGCGCCCATTTTGGCTCAACGGCTCAAACAGGCGCCACAGCGACCGCTTCACACAGTAAATCCTCACAGGGATTGAACGAATCGGGAAAAAAGCCTGTCTTTAGTCTGTGCGCTGTTTAACCAGCTGTCACGGCTCCGGGGGCTCCCAGCCCTATAGGACGTATAGAGGAAGGAAGGAGCACGGGGGTGTTTAACTCTGTCTGGTGTCCGTTTCCTGTTCATCTGGATCTACGGTGAAATCGATGCCTCTACTCAGTGGGGAAAAAAACGGCCGTGTTCAGCCACGGTGAATGTCATGTTTATTGGCTGGGCGTACAGCACTGGCACTCTGAACTTTACCTTGTTAGCGCAGTGGAAAGAAACACATCCTGTCCTCCCATGGTCCACCGGCTGAACTCCTGAAACAGATTATGACATTATACCATTCCTATCCACATTACCCTGAATGTTCTTTTACACATTAGTTGCTCAGACACCCAGGGAAATTAGATAGATAGAATTAGAAGATAATTATGTCTACATGTATTTATTTGTTCAGACATTAGAGATTTCTATAATGGTGTGGGATATTTTCCTGCTATGGTTTGGGGACACTTGTAGCTCTAGAAGGCAAGACTGATGTCATGGTGGGGAGTAACCATCTTCACCCCACGGTAAAGCGCGTATCTCACTGCAGATAGGGGTGTCTTGCAAGACTGGCCCTGTCCACACTACACAGGTCCTGTCCAGACCACACCCAGTGGTCGAGGAGCTCGAACCACATACGTCATCCATGTGTTACAACCCTCTCAGTCAACAGACCAAAACCCCCATCCAGCATTTTTGGAATATTCCGGAATGGTGCCAGAGACAGCGTGTTCCAGTTCCCCCATTTTTCTGCGTTTCCATGGAAGAGTGATGTCATAAATTACACCAGCTGAAGTCCAGCTGCTAAGAGACAGGGTACATGCAGCCCATAATAGCTCAACACGTTAACAACCTTGTTGGTTTTTTGCACCATTTGTTCATTATCTGTTTGTGTGTAGTCATTGCTGTTAAACAAAAAACCTTTATCTTTTTACTGTGTAGTCTGGAAAATGACTGTCCCAGAGGAGTGCCCCAATGGCGACAGAAATGTCAAGATGTGCAAATCAATATCAGCTAATACATATTCATAACACCATCACTCTGCCACCAAACACGTCAATGGTGCGACCCTCTCGCTTCTGAATTCGATCCCGAAGTCCTGTGAGCAGCTCATAAATACGTCTGTTGTATCCCTATCATATTCATCAGCATTAAAGTCAAATTTATTTTTGTGAATAAATGAACCCATTAAACCCATTGGTAACAAGAAATGATTCATGAGGCATTGTCATAGCTCACTGAACCATTTCTAAATCGGTTCAGGCGGTACAGTTCTAGTACTTATTGCTACGAAAAGACGAATGGGGCTTCAGTGTGGCGGCAAACATGATTGAATTACGGACATAAAAACAAGATTAGTGCAGCTACCTGCAGTACAAAAAAAAAAAGAAATAAAAAAAAATCAGCAGACATGACAAAAAAAAAAAGAAGAAATTCAACCAAGACATTCTACTTCAATTTCAGTTCATTATAACCCCCTCAAGATTAAAAGCTTGAAAGGAATAATACGCTTAAGGGTTAGCAACGATCCGGCCGTATCCGAAAACATATTAACAATGGCGCGTGGTAACCGATAAAGCCTCGCCCGTTATATAAAAATAGCCGCGCAAATTGAGCAGCAACGGGGTCAGCGGTACAACCTAATCTCCACAGCTCCCTCCCCCCCTCTCTTTGCATGACCCATTTTAAGTTACCTACTTACGGCCTCTCTCCCTCCCTCTCTTTTATAATGGATTAGCCAATTAGACGGCAGCGAGCTTTCGCAACGTCCCGTCTTTTTAAGCAGCGCTTTGGACCGCAAGCGCATTATGTCAACATGGATTGCCACGGCCACAAGACTGGCTGGAATGCAGTCCCGTTTGGTTTGTTGTCGAGGGGAGTGCGTGTAGTTCTGCCATCGAACCTTGAACCTTGAACCTTGAACGTTGCACGTGCTCAGAGTTAGCGTGCTCACGATGTTTTGGTGAACGTCTGGTTAAGTTAGTTTGAGCTGGTGCCGGTGCGGCCATTTTGTTTTCGGCAGACCCGCTCCCTGACGAGGACTGGTCGCCGGACGCGGCGCCGGACGACGACGTCGACGACGACTCGCCCCCCCCGCCGCCGCCGCCCGACTGCGACCCGGACGCCGCGGAGGGCCCCTGCAACGCCTCGGGCCCCTGGGGCCCCGCCTTCCCGGACGACGACGACGCCGACGACAACGCTGCCGCCAACCGGTCCCGGGACCCCTTCCTGCTCGCGGCCCCGCCCATGTTTGTGCCCCTGCACTCGGACTGGAGCAGCGCCATGGCGACGTGGGGCGCGGCCTGGGAGGCGCACGTCTACGGCCTGGGCGCCGTCTTCGCCCTGGTGGCGGCGGCGGCCGCGCTGAGCCTGCTGTGCCTGCCCGTGCGCTGCCCGTCCGGCTGCGGCTACTTCGCGCTGGTCGACCTCTTCCTGCTGGCGGCCTGCTGCAGCCGCGCCTTCTCGCTCTTCTACGACGCCTACAGCCGCCAGGACAAGCTGCCGGCGTCCGGCACGCTCCTGCTCTACGAGCTGCCCTTCCCCTGCCTGACGGCTGCCTTCGGCATCGTCTTCCTCCTGCTCTCCATGCGCTCGCGGATGCAGCTGTCCAACTCCGTCTTCCAGCACCCCTGCTTCCTGGCCGCGCTGGTGCTGCTGCACTTCGGCGCCACCTTGGGGTCGGTGGTGCTGCTGCAGGTCTTCTTCTTCTCCTTCTTCTTCTTCTTTGGTTTTAATGGCGATTGGAAAACTAATATTAGTGCATTACCGCCACCTACTGTACGCATTGCTATCTGGTTTTAGTTCTCTCAAAAAATAAAACAACAGCCCAACCCTCCCGTGTCTGACTCGCGATTCTTCGCTGTTTCCCCACATCCCGCTACAGGTCTTCACCCGGCTGCCCGGCCTCTTCTTCGTCTCGCAGGGCTCCTTCGTGGCGCTGGCGGCCTTCCTGTCGGCCGCCTACCTGGCCTTCTACTGCTACGTGCGGGCCGACGCCAAGCACATCTACCACCTGAACAACACCTCGCCGCCGGCCGACCGCTACCACCGCTGCCCCTTCGCCGACCCCAAGGACTGGGACCGGGCGGCGGTGACGGCGGTGTTCTCGGCGCTCTTCGCCCTGGCCTGCGCCGGGCTCCAGCTCTACGCCATGCTGCACGCGCTGGGCCTGGGCGGGGTGGAGGTCTTCCGCCCCTGGCCCTGGTGGGCCTTCCACCTCAGCTGCAGGGTGTGCGAGGCGGGCGTCTGCCTCACCCTGGCCCTGGTGGTGGCGCCGCCCCTCTGCTGCTCCTCCTCCTCCTCCTCCTCATCCGGGGACCTCCCCCAGCCGGGCCTCTGCTGGCCCCGCCTCTCCTGGGCCCGCGGCCGGGTGGACCTCAAGTCGCCCGTGCTGCCGGGCAGCTACCAGTGGTCGCTGTCGCAGCAGGAGAAGCTGGTGATCTGCGACGCCATCGCGAGGCGGGAGTCCGAGTGCCTGCCGCTGTACGCCCTGGTGGACACGCGCCTCAGCAGCCTGGACGGGCTGGACCTGCTCTACCACAGCGGCCGGCTCTCGCTGGGCGCCGTCGCCGTCGACGACGACCGCGACCGCGACGCCGGGTCCCGGAAGCCGTCCCTGGACAGCGACTCGACGGGGGACCTGCGCCCGCCCTCGCCCATCAACCTGCGACGCAGCATCGACGAGGCGCTGTTCGGCGAGGCGCTCTTTCCCAGGAGCCTCTTCGGCGCCTCGCGCCTGCGGGGCTCCAGCGAGCTCTCCCTGGACGCCCGGGGCCCCGCCGACTGCCGGCCCTTCGGGGAGAGCCCGGCCGACCGCGGCCTGTACAGGACCTCCTCCTGCGTGGAGATGGAGCACCCCCTGGAGGAGGAGCCTCACGTCTCAGGCCACGCCCGGTTGGGCGGGGCCTCGGGCTCCGACTCGGACTCCTCCTCGGCGGAGCGCTGGGGGAGCGGCGGCGGCAGCAGCAGCGGGGGCTCCGCCTCCCTGCTCCGCCCCTCGCTGGACGGCTCCTCCCTGGTGCTCTGCTCCGCCCCCGAGGGGCGGGGCCGCGGCGACGGCCCCTCCTCCTCCTCGGCCCACCCGTCCCAGGGCGGGCTCGGTCGCTACCGCGCCCTGGGCTCCGCCTCCCGGGAGAGCCTGGGGGCGCGGGGCGAGCGGGACCTGGCCGTGCAGGCCGAGTTCATCAGCGTGTGCCGGCAGATGGACGCACTGAGCGTGTGCAGCGACACCATCGACCTGTGACCCGCCGCCCGTCGCCATGACCGCCGAACAGGAGCCAATAAAAAAGAAAACAATAGCGCTACGACTGCTGGGAGATCAGATGCTGCCATTTCACCATGAAAGAGAAACAGGGCTGAAGCTCCTTCAATCTTCAAAAAAAGAAATACATCTCCCAGAATCCTTGGGTGAGGTTTTACTCACTCACCAAAAAAAATGTAAAAATAATAAATAAATAAAAAATTGGGCTCACAGCCTTTGGTTAGGTGAACCCAACTTCAGAATGACAGCAAGGACTTCAATATTTGGATGAGCTGTTAAATGCTGTAGAATTCTAGATACCAACAATAATTTTATAAATTGTATTTGTCAGATTATTATGGGATGCTGCAATTCGCTTACCTTTCTTTCCAGTTCTGGTTGTTGCTCTCCATTAAATGATCCTTTCTCTGTGTATTCAGACTCAAATACTGTGATTTCGATTAAGCACTTGCTGACAAGAAACTGTTATTATTTATTCATACATTGACAACTAATGTGGCTTGAATTTAAGAACTATTTAAACGCGTAACGTTGTTCATTGAGAGACATTAGTTTGAGAGGTGGTTAAAATAAATCCCATCACATCGCCGTTAGTGATAATTATTGTCCAATGTATTCTGCATCAAAGTTTTCAAAAGAAGCCGCAGTACCATGGTTATTCGTGTGAGACGGGTCTTGGTGCATTACGTAACTTAGGGAAGCTTGAATTTAAATATCAGAGCATTGTAGCAGCATAGCATTACCACCTACTGGTATAATTTGGGTATTACCATCCCAATTATAATATCCTCGTCACCACGTGTGGTGCCTGCATAGTTGTGCTTATTTCTAAAACATTTATTTACATTTTATATAAACATTGTAATTTATTTTTTTCATGATGGAAATTAGTTACTTGTTTTTAACTTACGGCTTTGTTAAATAAGGGGGAAAAGTCGCTGGACATTTTATATAGTCATACGTGAGTTGTGGATTTAAGATATGCATGTTTTTCAGAGATGTTTACTGAAACACGGTAAAGTTTCTATTATAAAAAAAACAAAAGAATGCGTATGAAAGATAAGTTCTGATGTGTTTCAATAGGGGAAGAATACATTTAAAATAAATTTTAAAAATGTTTAAATACTATTAAATACTCCGGGTCATTGAATCTGTCTTCTGTGACACGAATAAATACAAAATGTGTGTGTGTGTGTGTGTGTGTGTGTGTGTGTGAGTGTGTGTGTGTGTCAGTGGCGGTGACAGGTCACATAGCACATTCAGCCTCAATGACAAATTGAATGACAATGACAAAGGATGTCTCTGAGCACTCATTTATGAAAATGACATTATTACAATAAAGCCTACTTTTACCAGCGCATTGTCCTTAACTAAATTAATGCGACACTCTCAATCTTAAATAATTTGGCCCGCTTACAAATTATCGTGGCCCACCCACGATTTGAATCCTGCCGCCGTTACTGGTGTGTGTGTGTGTGTTTGTGTGTTGAGAGGACATTAGGTCATGTGCAGAAGTGAATATTTAGAACTAAAGTCCGACTCGTGTGGGAACCCTGATAGCCTGGCCAAAGTCCCCATCTGGTGATCTACACGTATGCCTGATTAATCTAGAGACATTCCTCATTAACCACTTGTATTCCTGATTCGCACTGCTGATTGATCTACTCAAATTCCCATCCGATTCATTTACCCCGCCGCAGAAGATGGCATATTCTGAGCGGAGAGTTTTCCAGCGCAACATGGCTACTGTAGGTCACCAGTCGGGATACACAGTGATGGTACACAAAAGCAACCCAGCCTCAGTCCTCGGCATTCTGCGTGCTGGTTCACGTGACGACCGATCTTTTGATCGTTTACGGTCGTTAAAATCAAGTTCGGCCGTCGTCTCTTCCCCTTTCTCCAAACCGGCTTTGGTCCGTCGTCAGTGCCCGTTCGTCTTTGAAACTCACAGAAACGTTTTCCCGCGACTCAGAAAGCAACACCGCTGGAAAGCACTTTTGGTTTCTGTCAACTTTATTAATTTTTTTTTTTTACAACAATATTGAGGGAGCAGGAGCGACCTTTAAAGCTTCAGGCGAACTTCCTGTGGTCACGGGAAGCCGACGCGACACAAGAGCGTTACAGTACGGTCACCGGGGAAACTGCTTTGCGCTAAGAGGGGGCACATACAGGTGTGAACGCTAACAGGACCTAGCACACAGAACCAGGTAAGAAAAAAGCCACCCAGGTGTCCCACAATGCCTCAGTCACTTCCCTTCCTCGAGCGGTAGCCCGTTTTCTTTTTTGTTTTTTTTTCCCAGCGCCGCGGGAAGAAAAAAAAAGGGCAGGGCGGGGTGGGGTGGGGCGGGGCGGCGGGGCGCGTGCCTCGAAAACGAAACTCCCGATTTCTCGCGCCCGACTTGAAACCTCGTGGAGCGCGGACCTGGCCCGACCTGACCCGGGCCCGCGCCGTGAAGACCTTCAGAAGAAACAAATCTGAATAAAGTTTTCTCCTTTTTCTTTGTTTTTTGTTTTTATTTAAAGGGTGCTTAGCATCAGCGTGTGCGGCCAAGCGTTCGTCTACTGTTCCAGCGGAGGCAGTGAGCGCAGGCAAACAGGTCGAGGCCGACGCGTCGCCACTCTGAACCCGGACGTTCCCAACGCGCCCCCGCCCCCCCCGGGACCAGGGTTTCGGGAAACGCGGTCGTCAGGGAGACGTCTCCGAGAACCGCCGCCGCGTACTCCCGGACGGGCGTCGTCAGGAGCTGCGGCGACACGCGCGCGAGGGCGCGTGCGTGTGCGTCTGCGTGTGTGTATGTGTGCTGCGTAAAGGAGCGCGTGTCACTCCACACCTGGAGCCCGGCAGGCTAGGCTAACGAGTCTTGCTTTGCTAACGAGGCCTACAGCTGAATAAACCCTGGCCTTCTTTTTCAAAAGCCTTCACAGTCTACCCAAAACTCCAAAACCGAATGCAATACAGCCATCCCCTGAGGATTTCATATTCATTTATTTTTTTTTACTTTTTTAAACATTTGGCTAACTAAAACACTGAATCACAACCCCCTAGCGTTTGGGTGGGCTCCGGATCAGGACGTGGGCCAATTTCAGACAGGCGTCTTCGCACGGCCTTACTAAAAACTGCGCTCGCGATTCAACATTTCAAGACATTCTTTCACTTGTGCATAAAAATCCAGCGCCTCGAGCGTAATGTAAACGACTCGCCCTGATGAAATACGAAACCGAAACTAGGCCGAGAAAAGGTGAAACGGTAGAAATCAAGTCGCGCGCACGTGGCCAATCGACCGGTCTGCAAAAAGATAAAAACTAAAAAAAATACGCCTGGATAAAAAATATGCGCAGCTAGTAAATAAGCTTGTTACTTCGACGTGAACCATTTTCGAATCCCCTGATCAAGCGGGAAAATCGGAAATTCAGGTCAGGTCATTTGTGTCCCTTGAAAAAAAATCTATAGCGTAGTTTAATACTTAACGAGTCCGCAAACAAACAATTCCAGAAAAACGGATTTGAGCGTTTTAGCAACGGAGGTATAGACTAACGTTTTACGCTCAGTTAAACGTCCTTTTTTAAAGCAATGCGGACTGTTATTTTACACACACACACACACACACATATATATATATATAATAATTCATATACAGCTTGACGACATTATCATGCTTTGAAGGTGCTGTAGAGGACTCTCTATTCGCCGGCTGTTCTGTGAGAAGCAGTAAATCGCTCTTTTACACTCGCGCCCCCGACCAATCACGACCCGCGATAGCACAGGGTACCGACGCCCCATTGGTCATAAATTCACCCGCTCAGAACCGTTCCTGCACTTCTGTGCAGATTCAGTCTATTTGGCGAGGGTGAAATTCTTTATAACTTTTGTAGCGTCAATAGGCTATTTTGGGGGTTTTGGGGGTTTTGGGGGTGGGGGGGGGCGGCACGGGCGCAAGGGGGAAGACGCCCAGATGAGGACAGACCGGCTGAAGGTGCTTAACGTGAAACTCCCAATGTTCAGCAAAAAGAATCCTGTTAGCCTACTAGCACTTCAAAGCATGTTTCTGATGTTCCAATTCATGAAGCTCTGGTAGAGACGCTAACCAGGCTGGAAAATGAACGGAAAAGCCGCACCGCTGGTACCTCAAAGCGTTCGATCCGGCAGCGAGCTCAAGCGTACGGAGTCGAATAAGCGACCCTCGCACAAAGCAACGACGAAAACAAAAGCATGCTGGTTATAAATAAATCTCAGATACACGCGCTTATAAAAAGAAAACAAAACTCCTCATGCACATTTAGCACCTGGGGTTGTATTTTTAAAAAAAAAATATTTTGATGTTATTTTTAGAGGGGATCGAACAATTGTTTCTTCGTTATTCGAAATCCACAGACGGCCGGTCAGAACCTCACGCCATTACCTACAGTCAGCTTTCCGTCTTCAGTCATAAGGCTCTCTGGTTTAACATATCCCTGATTTAAGGCTAACGCTTAGCTTTTGGTCCCAACTATATTTACACCGACTAAACTACGTGGCATAGTGAACAATGTAGAGGGGGTTTTTGACGGACGGACGGGCCCCGGGCTCTTGCGCTGCAAGCCTGGCGATAGCCGGTTTCCAAAGCACGCCCCCCCCCCACCCCCCCAACGCCAGAGATCTCTTTAACCCTCTCAAGATGCGAGAACCACATGACGACAGTTCAGTCGCTGGCAGACCCGAAAAACAGACCGGGTCCGTTTCTATGGTTTCTGTCTGGTTCAGCTCTTCAAGTGTGGGATCCCCCACACATGGGGGGGGGTGGGGGGGGTGTGGCAGAGTTTGTTCTAATCCTCCCACTCCCCTCAAAACTTCCACAGCCCCAGCCATGGCTGATTTAAGGAACCCAACGTTAGTTACAATATCAGACCTCAACTGTACCTTCGTAATCTGAGCAGACCCTGGCCCCTTAACCCCCCCACCACCCCCCCCCATCTCCCCAGAAACCAGGAGGCGGGGGGGGGGGGGGCCCCCGAGATGGCATTGAAGGGTAAAAAAATGAAGAACGTCGTGTGCACGGTTCACAAAACCTTTAGTTTTTTTTTTTTTTCAACTGGACGACACAACGAGAAGACTCGAAACTAAACTCTAGGAAGTGAGACACACTTCACGACTTTCCCCCCTTTTCGCCACGCTCGCGATTTTCGGACGTTCTTTCAGGCCTCTCCGGTCGGATGGTCCGTCGAGGGAGGGAGGGAGGGAGGGGGAGAGAGGAAGGGATTTTTTTTTTTTTAGCTATTTACAAGAGACAGTCGCGAAGCGGCGCGGGGCGACCTCGACGAACGCGCGACTGCGAAGGTAGCGCGCGAACAACGAGCCGTGCGCGCGCGCGTGTGTGTGTGTGTGTGTTTTCAGACCCTGAGACTCCGCTATGAGTCGGTAGTGCAAATCCGTTGGCATCGGGCACGAGAGAACCTTCTCAGGGGGAGGGCTGTGGGGGAGGGGGTTGGAGTGCGGCAGAGGGTTCCGCGAGCAGACATAGGGTAAAGGTGGGGGGCGTGGTGGCGCGGGGAGGGGTTTTGTCAGAGGAGTCCGTTGTGATTGGTCGCTGCCGGAGTGGGAACGCTGGGGGCCATCCGCGCGTGCGCCTGCGTCCCGCCTTCAGTATAGCCGCTTCTCGTAACTGTGGAAACGAGAAAACAACAACGCCATGGAACAGTCGGGTACTGAAAGCAGGCTTCATCACCACTGCAATGCGAACAAGGGCGACTACAGACTTTTTTTAAAAAGGGAGAACTCCAAATTGCATCGCTATCTGAATTTAACAATTTAACGTTGCTATCCCGGTATTAGGCAGTATACATTTTACATTAACAGTAACAATATTTTGAAATTTTACTGCCTTTCCTGCCATTTGTAACTGCAAAAAGAAACCTGAGCGAATCACAGCATGAATGCAGGTAAGTAGTAGAGTAATATACCACTATGATGACAAAAATATGAATTATCTTCACAGCTGTGACTTCAGGAATTATCCATTATTGCTCGCTAACACTCTGCCAGGAAGCATTTCAGAAGAAACACTGTTAAAGGCGCTCTTAATTTATACACAGCCGTTTAAACAATGACAGCCCCAGAACTGGCTAACACCCAACGCTAAAAATCATGAGGTTATTTAAAAACAAAAACACAACGCACACATTAGTAAGTCGGTTATCCTCTCCTGGAAAGGCTGAAGCGTTCGTTTTTCGGAAACCGTGGGGAACAGAATGACTGCCGATGCAAATGGGCGCTTTCATGCGTGGCAAGGACGCTAATTGGAACTGTCAAGAGGTGTCTAAGCTCCAGGTCGACATTACAGGAGAGGAGTTTTAGCAGACGTTAAACAAAGGAAAAGCGGTGGGGAATCGCTAACGCTAAAGGCTAAGGGTTACCTAGCCCTGCTTACCAGCCATCCTCCCAGACCCGCTTTGCTAAGCGAGGCCTAACGAAGCATCGGGTTCGTGGCGACCGCGCTCTGTAGTGAGATAAAGTACGGGCGGACCTCCCCGAATCACTGGGGGGCTTGTCACCCAATAGCGCCCTGCTTCCCAGCGTAAGCCGCAAGCTGATTGGGCAGGCAAATCCCAGGCTGATTCTTGCTTACTTGGCATTTTGCGGGTAGGTTATCTCAAGTCAGAGCAGGGCTGTCTCCAGGCGTGTTGCTAGGCCTGTAGGCGTGACCGGTAAGCAAAGCTAAGTATTCCTGAAAGGGTTACAGAGGGTTACCCCTAACAAAAATAAAGCAGCACATACGATAAAGTAAACCCCCCCCCCCAACCCCCTCCCCAAACTCCTCCTAATAACTCATAATAATGAGAACCACACCACCACCTCTTCACCAGAAACTGCACTGTTATCAATGGCTTAGCTTCATAGCACAGAGCTGGTGTACTTACATGGCACAAAAGAATATCTATGATGGGGGAGCATGAGTAAACGAAAGGAAAAAAAAAAGAAAATAAAAAAGACATTTTGATGTCAAGTAGCTAGTTTCAACACTGTAAATTTCATAACATGTGTGGGACATCCGTTTAACGTTACTGTTCAGTTAGACATCCGTGTAACTTTCAGTTCAATTAGCGCAAAAGCGTGTGATAGCCGGCGATGGGTCGGGGCTATCGTCTAGCACAATAGCGTGTTAGCGCTGTGGCTGAAATAACAGAGAAAAAAAGAGCCGTTTGTGATGACGCTAGCTTTAGCCGCTGCAAACGCTTCGTCAGATTTGAAGCGGGAGAGCTGGTTGGGGGAGTGATGGTCATTGCTTTCAGAAATAAAATGCAATCAAATACATTTTCATTGTCTTGGACTGTCAGCCACTGTCCTACCTCTATGCAGAACCTCAACCAGAAGTTTGCTCCCTGTGCTTTAGGTGAATGGACTTGAACACTTAGAAGCGTTGAAGTGTTTTATAATGACTATATATTGAATAACCACCAAGAATCACCTAATGGGGAGGGGAGGGTCACCTCAAAAATATGGAGGCTCTTCCCTCTCCATCAACATTAAGCTCACAATCTGACCTCTACAACCTGCACGGCCAAGCCTTCCTGTGAAGTCATGTGACTCTTGTCGCTTAGCAACTGGCTCTGCTCATGGCTCAGAATGTGCTAAATCTCGGTGAGGCACACCAAGACATTCCACACTTTAGCTTTCCCACATTCAGACCATACTATTTAACTGAAGCCAAAGGAAAGGAAATGATTCTCCAGTATAGGGCAGACATATTGACAGGTTCAGCTCTGTTTCGGCTTTGCTAAATCTCTGGACTGTATAAAAGTGAAAGGGGCAAAAAAAAAAAAACACAGGGAAATTCAGGAAATGAACCTGAATCGGAATTTAGAAGTGTATCGCCAATCTCATAGTGACGCCCACATTTTTTGGGACTGGGGGTAGGGGGAGGTTGGGGGGGCCAGCTGGGGCAGCGTGGGTCAGATGTACTGGAAGCAAGGGGAGGGGCCAGTTGCCGCGGGCGATGGTGCGTGACTTACGAGTGGAGCCCGTGGACGCCTCCTTCCACCTGGGCCGACATGGTTCTCTTCTCAAACTTCAGCTCCCCGGAGTACATCATAGAACTGAAACAAGACCAGGGGCCACAAGCGGAGTCACAACTTTCCCTTCTGAACTGCTTTCTCAGTCTCCCACATTCAATGCTCTTTCTATTTCATTTGAAGAGTAGGTTCTTTTAGAATGTTTTTAAGTCAGAATTCTAAGTCAGTGTTCTAGAACTCCATTGCTTTCAATTACCAGCAGTGATTGTGACATCAGCATTAGAATGTTCAGACAAGAACATTCTAATCACATTTTTGTTATCTCACACCTTAACCTTTGAGGAGTAGATTTTTTCCAAGTCAGGGTTCTGGAATTCCACTGCTTTCAGTTACCAGTAGTGATAGTTACTGTACCTAAGCATTAGAATGTTCAGATAAGAACATTCTAGTCACATATTTGTGACCTCACACCATAATAGGTTAAATGGCCGCCTTACCGCAGGATGGACAGGCTCTTGGCTCCGATGTCCTGGCAACCGTGCTGGATCCCGGCGATCAGGTAGGGGACGAACTTGTGGATGGAGCCCTTGTCCTGGACCGAGCCGGACACGCCCTGGGCCACCTTTACCTTGTCCCCCTCGCTGTGGAGAAAACACGTTCACTCCACGGCCAACCACAGCGACCCCTCTTTACCGGGCGGAACAAGTCCGGGTGTCCGCGCGAGATACTGTTACCGAACGGCTACGTCAAACTTCCACCCGTAATGTATAAATAAATAGGGGGAACTGGACTGAGGCTAGTCGCCAAGTGACTAAGAAAGGCTAACGTTAGCATTTGTTACAACAGCGTGAGTGCTGCTGCTGAGTGACAAAGAAAGGCTAACGTTAGCATCTAACATTAGCAACAGCGTGAGCATTGAACACAATGTATGACATTGACTGCTGATGACATGACCGTTGGCTGTTGGAACGCTAACCTGAAGTATCGCTTCTGGCTGCTGCTGTTCTTCTCCATGGCGTCCAGGGAGCCCATGCCGCGGTACTTCTTGAGCCGCACGCCGTCGGAGAAGAAATACTCGCCGGGGGCCTCCGTGGTGGCGGCCAGCAACGAGCCCATCATCACTGCAGTGGGAGAGGTCAGGAGGTCAGGAGGTCACAGAACGCCGCAAGCTCCACCCACCACCCTTTATGATGTCACACTAAAATCCAGGGCTGGTTGCGAATTCCAAGCCCGTTCAAGTCGGTTCAGGAAATGAACCGAAATTCGGTTGCATGTAATTGATGTTTGTTCAGCTCGACTCATTTCCTGAACTGAAATGGACTCGATACCCGAACTCTGCCTGGCGCCAAAGTCGCTGGGAAACACGGACCCTTGTAGCGGCCGGCTTTTTCCCCACAGAATGGGAGAGAGAGAGAGAGAGAGAGAGAGAGAGAGAGAGAGAGAGAGAGAGAGAGAGAGAGAGAGAGAGAGAGAGAGAGGGATCAACAGAAACAAAGACATAGAGAGACAGAGACAAAGACAGACAGAGACAGAGAGAGCGAGATAGAGACAGAGCGAGAGAGCGAGAGAGAGAGAGGGATCAACAGAAACAAAGACATAGAGAGACAGAGACAAAGACAGACAGAGACAGAGAGAGCGAGATAGAGACAGAGCGAGAGAGCGAGAGAGGTACAGAGAGAGGTACAGAGAGAGAGCGAGACAGGTACAGAGAGAGAGAGAGAGAGAGAGAGAGAGAGACTGACCTGTAGACGCTCCCAGGGCGAGGGCCTTGACCACGTGCCCGACCGTCTGGATGCCGCCGTCGGCGATGACGGGCACGCCGAAACGCCGGGCGTACTCCGCCACCTTGTAGACCGAGGTGCCCTGGGGCCGGCCGCACGCCATGACTGCGGGAGAGAGGGGCGCGGTCACGAACCGCCACGGGGCCCGGGCGGGGCAGAGCTATGCTCGCATCTACGAGGTTTGCAGGTTCAACTCCCACTACCTTAGTAAGCCAGGCAATGAATCTAATGGAACTGCTTCAGCAGAAACATCCACTTGTACGCATGGACTGTGTGTTACTAGGGGGAAATTAAGCTGTGATTGAGAGCATCTGCTAAGTGCCTAAAATGTAAATGAACATCTGGAAGAGAAATATGCCGCTGGTTAATATTAGAGGCAGCGATCTAGGAGCTCAGATTATTTCTATGGCACTTCTGGGAACACAGACTAAATAACGCTAAATTATGTCGCCCGCCATTTATTATGTTTTTCTCCACCTCAAGAGGCGTGAGGGCTCCTTCCTCCCCGCTCCTCCTCTTCCTCACCTTCCTGCGTGATGCAGATGGAGCCGCAGCCCATGCCCACGCGCAGAGCGTCCACGCCCGCGTCGATCAGGTTCTTCGCCTGCGCCGCCGTCACCACTGAACACGCGGAGAACACGCTTAGAACACGCTACCGTTAACGACTCGCGCTCTCGCAGTTTTCAATTCTCAAGCCGTTAACGGAGAAGCGAAGAACCGCCATCTTGGACGACGGGTGAAAAAAAACGCAGACAAAATGGCCGCCGGCGATACGTACCGTTGCCTCCCACCACCTGGAGCTCTGCGTACTTCTGTTTGATGTAGTTGATCATGTTAATCTGATAGACTGAGTTCCCTTGTGAGGAGTCCTGCAATGGAAGACACAAATGACATGTCACCATTAGCTTGCTAACCTAATGACTACACATCTACATAGCTGACAGTTAACTTCTGCCCACCATATACTGAAAGAGATAAATGAGTGCATCTTGCTAATAGCACACAATTTTAATTGACCTGCTAATCAATTTCTTGGTTAAATACGACAACAGTCCAGACAAACATGACTTGTAATATTTTCTGAATTTAAAAAAACAACGGTGGTCACCAGACCTAGGTCAAATATGTTTTTGTTTAGGATTCAAATAATTTTCTACGCTTTACTGATCTTGCCTGGTGTATTGGAACCAATTAAACACTCTCAAAAAAGTGCAAACCCCGCCTTCTGGTCACATTGGCAGGCTCAATTACACCAGGCAAGATCAGTAGAGCACAGAAAAGTATTTGAATCCAAAACAAATACGTATTTGACCCAGGTCTGGCGGTCACGCAGCGGGTCGAAATTTCGGCGGTTGCGGCCGGGGTCCCGCACGTGGGCCTCCGGCGCCAAAAGTGGCGCTAAATCGGGGAGCTCTCTCTCTCTCTGGGGCTCACCAGGACCACCACGTCCACGCCGGCCTGCATGAGCAGGTCCAGCCGGTACTTGTCGTCCTCCCTGGTGCCGATGGCGGCCCCGCAGAGCAGCTGCTTCCTGGAGTCCTTGGAGGCCAGCGGGTAGTCGCGGTTCTTCTTCAGGTCCGTCCGCGCGATGATGGCCACCAGCTCGTCGCTGTCGTTCACGATGGGCAGCTTCCCTGAAAGGGGTCGAGGGTCAGGGGGTCAAAGGTCGGCCCCTCCTCCCCTCTTCCGTCGTCAACAGCTCGAGACACGAACAGGCCAAAGGGCGAAGAACCGCACCTGAATTCCTTTTTAAACCAGGGACCCGATTCCAGAAGGACCCTGAACTGCTTATCTCTCCACGCATTAAAAATAAAATTCAAAAAAGAAGACTAATCTCGATGGGCAGCTTTCCTGACGGGGTCAAGGGTCAGGGGGTCAAAAGTCAGCCCCTCCTTTTCTACCCAATCCCAGAAGGACCCAGAATTGCTTCTCCCTTTCACGCGTTAAAAATAAAATTTAGAAAAAGAAAACCACTCTCGCCATGGCAACGGCGCCGGAGAGCTCCCCTGCCACGGAGAGGAAAGGCGCGCGCTCTTTTCCCACGAGCCCCGTGACGGAACGCCCCGGGGGAAAAAAAAAAAAGAAAAACGCTCGCCGCCTGTCTCTCTCTCGCCGCAGCTCACCTTTCTTGCTGCGCTGGAGGATGTCGTTGGCCTCTTTCAGGGTGACGCCGGCGGGCGCCACCACCAGGTCCTCCCTCTTCGTCATGGCCTGGAAGAGCACACGCTTTCCGTCAACGCGCGACCGATCGCGGGCAACTGCCACACCAAAACCTCGCGCTTAAAATGAAGAAGCTAAAGCTGTTAACGCAGGAAGCGTACAGGGAAAACCTCCTGCCGGCACGGGGTCGAGTCCCAAACTATTCTGAGTGAGTGCAACTGAGAAACGTTTCAGCATTTTGGGATCTTCTTTTCAACAGAGACTACAGCCGGCAGAAGGCCCTTAAATGACTTTCAGGGTGGTTAAAATTTAATATGGGAGCAAACGCAAGCACGGGTACACATACGGGGAAACAAACAGAACCATGCGCACGAGAAGGTACAACTAAATACAAATACAAACAGCTATGCTTGCGCACACATGTAAATGTTTATACAGAACAGTAAAGACAGACAGTCAGACAGGCACAAACACAGACAGACAGACAGACACACACACACGCGCGCGCGCGCACCTCCTCCAGGGGCCTGTCGTACTCCTTCTCGGTGAGGAAGTCGATGTCGCGGGAGGTGACGATGCCCACCAGCTTGCTGCCCATCTTGCCCGTCTCGGTGACGGGGATGCCGGAGAAGCCGTGGCGCACCTTGGCCTCGAACACGTCGCCCACCGTGTGCCGCGGGCTCATCACCACGGGGTCCGTGATGAAGCCCTGCTCAAATTTCTGGGTCGCGAGCACACAAACGCGTGAATGAACTAACAAGAGACCAGCTCCCCTGCTCAAATTTCTGAGTCACAAGCACACAAACGCGTGAACAAACAAACAGAGACTAGGTCCCTTTCTTCCTGACTGAACTTTGGGCACCATTTGGTGGCCCCTTGAGGGCCCCGTCCCTCACCTTGACTTTGCGGACCTCGTTGGCCTGGAACTCCGGCGTGCAGTTGTGGTGGATGATCCCGATCCCTCCCATGAGCTAAAAACAGACACACACACACACACAAACACACACACACACACACACACACACACAGCCCCCCCACCACGAGTGAACAACAGACAACACAAGTCTCCCCTCTACTGGATTCCTGGAACCTGGAATCAGCCAATCGGCATCTGACACCTCACTTCTGCTGACGCACGGCGACCGTCGCTCAACAGGACCGGTGTAACCACTAGGGGGCCGCGCGCATCTCGCGAATTTCATTATTTGTCTCTCCGCTCTGTAGCAGTCAGCACTTCTGTGTTTCAAATCGCTTTTTGGCCCACCCTGAGAATTTAATTTAAACCTGGGGAGGGACGGGCGCACTGCTGTGCCGCAAATGTGTTCCAACACGCGCTACAGAGCGGTACAGCCGGGCTTAATTAATATCAGCAATACCAGCGCTCATATTTCAAAGCTGCTGCAGTCGGTGGTAATTATAAGGAACGCGGCAGTTCCACAAAGATACGGACGGCACAGAAAAGGCACGTCTCAGGACATAACTCATTTTTATGAGCGGTACGGTAACCGGTGCTGGAAAACCTCACCGCGCGGTGCTGCGATATTAGCTAATAAGCCGTAGGTGAACGTTACAGCACCTGCATCTTTAAAGGGTACACGTCACCACATAGTGTCTTAAATAATGTCTCATGGAAGGAGAGGAGGATGTGTAGTATATAGTGTAGTATAACTAGTATAGTGAGTAAGGAGCTGGTCAGGTAACCTAAAGGTCACAGGTTTAATCCCCGCTGCCATTGTACCCTTGAGAAAGGTACTTAACCTGCATTGCTTCAATATATATCCAGCTATATAAATGGATGCAATGTAAATGCTGTGTAAATTTGTGTAAGTCGCTCTGGTGTCTGCTAAATGCCTGTAATGTAATAATGTAATGAGGGATGTGGACAGGTGTTAAAGTAAGGGAGGGATGGAAGGGTGGATAAAGACAGAGGATGAGTGCGAGACTGCACACAGGCTCTACGATTGGCACTGGCAGCGGGCAGCTACGATTGGTCAGCGCCTGGGAGAGGGCGGGGCACTCACCGCCATGGCGATGGCCATGGAGGACTCGGTGACCGTGTCCATGGGGGAGGAGATGAGGGGCGTCTTCAGGGTGATCTTCCTGGTGAGGGCCGAGGTCAGGTCCTGAAACACACACACACACACACACACACACACACAAACACACACACACACACACACACACACACACACGTAAGCACCATCTTACATTGCGGAACGGCATGCCACACAGCCATGATGACCCAATTCACAGTTCAGTTCTCATCAGAAAATTTATATTTTGGTGTGTCATTGATACGAAGCTAATTTCTAACATGACATCATTATTTACTCAAATGAATCATGCAATCCGCTACAGATCCCCTAGGGGGCGGAAGTGCATAGAAATGACGGCCATAATAAAAAGAATCCATTTTCTGGAAATATGTTTACGTGATAAACCCTCAAGAGTAAATAATTACAACGTCAAATACACGAATGTAAGGGCTGAGTTTGAACAAATAATAAAAACAGAATTCTCAAACAGAAATTGAAAGGGGGAAAAAAAAGAGAAGGATGTGTGTGTGTACGTGCATCACGTGCTCCAAAAGACCTGCAGTGGGCAGCAAAGACCCTGCTTTCAGTATTTACAATGAATCACTCTGAGCTGACACCTTAATATCATAGCACTTGTCTCGTTTGTTCTACAATTCAACCATTTTAAAACCAATATTTTGATTACACACTGAGATATAAGGGAATAATATATTAACCATAATAACCATTATGTGATTATCGAGCCTTTTAAATTTTCTTTCCTAGGACGTGAGCTAACCGTGGAATATTTGCATATTTGATATCTGTTCCAGACGGAAGTTTGCATAATGTTAAGCAGTAGCAAACTGCCACTTTTTCACTCTCGACCTTCGACCTCAGAAACATTGCTCAACCGGACAGGGGAACGAAGCCGGGGGGGGGGGGGGGGGAAGGGAAACGAGAGTGCAATCTGGAGGAGACGGCGTAATCTCCGCGCTGCCGCGGATCTGTAACCAGGCGACGCGGCGCGAAAGGGAGGTCACCCCCCTCCTCGCGGGATCGGCCCCGACGACCCGTAGAACGACCTTGGAGGCTGGAGCGCTCTCCTTAAAACAGATTAGGGGCTCCTTCTCCAGACGGCGGCCCCGCTTGACCTCTCGCCCAGTCTCTCTCCTCCGCTGAGAGAGAGAGCCGTTCTCAAAACAAGGGACCAGGAAGGGAACGCAAAAGGCCTCCGCCCCCTGAACACAAACTGCGTCTATTGGGCGGCTCGCCCGCCAGTTACGCCGCCAGCATCCCGCCGGCTTGTCCTCGTCTCAGGAACAGCGGCCTAGCGGGTGGAGGGCGGGCCCAGAGGAACTTACCGCGGACCCCCGCCGCTACTGACGTAACCAGGAAACCAGGTTCCCCGATTCAGCCTCTGTGTCTCCTTTCGCTGGACAGCGGATTACGGCGCCACGACGACCCGGTGACCTCACTTCCTGAAACGCGTGGAGAGGAGGAGGAGGAGGAGGAAGAGGAGGAGCCCTCTTCAGACGAGACGGACGTACGCGACTTAAGCCAAAGCTCGTTTGGAAAGCGGCTCCCTGACGGGATTAAGGAGTCCTGAAGGGCGTGCGGTCAGAGAGCCGCACCCAACACGGGGCGGCGCTAACCGCTTAGCGCCATGGCGGAGCCGGGCGGGGCTAAGCAGCTCGCGGCGTTCCGCAGTCCTGCGCTAGAAGGCCACTGCACTCTCAGGCCACACTCAAAGCGTCTCGCGAGCATGAGCAGTCACATGACCTAACCGGCCTGTAACTTGGGCCAAACTAGGCCGAGACGCGAAGACACAATAAATAAGGAAATAATCGCCAAGAGAGAACCGCCACGCTATCGTGCGAGGAAGCGGTAGGGATTCTCACCCCCACGTCAGAACTAACATCCACAAAAAACAGAGAAGTGCAGCCTCACGAGCACCGAGCAATCCGATTGGTCGACCGCGACGTAACCGTGCCGGTCGCCGACCACAGCGCCCGATCGATTCCTCCTGAGGCCCCGACAGGAACAGACAAAATTCAGAAGAGAAACGCCACATACTGAACCGAAACATGTCTAAACACAAATTAAACTGAAACACAAAGAAACCCCTGAACTGACCCCCTGAAACCCCCCGGGATTTCCTCCCGTATTGTGTTTCAAAACGGGAGCAAGCCAAGATGGCGGCGGTTTGTTTTGACGTGGGGCTCGGCGGCGAAGCAACCTGTTTGCTCTTCCAGCTGTTACTTTCCTCCGGCGGGAATTTAATTTGACCTCCCCAGGGCCCTGCGTGCCGCATAACAAAAACAGCCGTCGTGCCAAGCAGCCTTCACCCTTCAACTTTTCCGCAGCGGGGGGGGGGCAGCCCAGACGTAAACAGCGTGGACAATTTATTTAACCTCTTTTATTTTTAAAGTGCGGCGAAACCCCGCTTCGCTAAAAATAGGGTCGAGCGTGACAAAAACGGAGACTGCTTTAAATTAGAGATTTTTAAAAAAAGTTTGAAGTGCGAGGGCATTTGTTTGGATGCGGAGGGGCTGTGTGGCTCCTTAAATTACAGGCAGGCTTGGTTTTGAGGCCTAGTGGTTCAGGATGCGTTGGTTCCAGAAAGGCCCCACCGCGCATGTGCTTAAACAGGCCCACAGAGGGGGGGGTCCCCCTGATACCCCCCACACTGGACTCCCTCAGCTGGGGAGGCTTTGTCACCACCACCCCAGCACCCGAACTCCAGTGCCCCCCCCCCCCCCACAGCGAGGGAGACATTCGCTTGTCGGGAGCACAGGGTTCAAGGCCTCGTACACCCAGAGACCACGGGGCGGGGGGGGGGGAGAGAGAGAGGTCCCCTTCAGTAAAACATCCACCGGGTCTCACGACCGTCTCAAGGCCTGGGAGAAACTCCCACAGGAGCAGGCCGAGACGTCCTTGGGCCGCCGTGCGTTTCCCACCTGGTCTCAGATTACGCAACAACGGCTCGTCCGCTTCGCCGCAGGTTCTCGTTCGGAAAAAAACACCCCCCTCCCCCCTCCCCCTCCCAGAGCAGCTCACAGCGTACGAAAATAGTGCAGCTTAAAAATGAAACTACAAACGTTTCAGCATTAAGACTCACGAATCTGCGAACATTTCCCCCAACGCTGCTGAATACTCGGTTGGTAAACATCTGATCTCCCGCCTACAAATAGCTGAGGCTTAGATGAAAGTGTCCGTACCCACACATCCTAAAGTCCTGAAAGTCAGCACCTATTTATTCAACCCAACCGACGTGGACTGTGCCATCGAGAAAAAAAATGTTTTTGTGCAGAGTGCCAGTGGCGCGACACTTGTTTACGCTAATTAATTTTAAACGAGGCACGGACTGCGCAGCGGTTAAAACCGAAAAGCCTTCCAAATTTAGGCGGGAAAAACACCGGCGGTTTCCGCGACGGCGGCTTTTCGTCCGTTGGAAAACCGCATAATTAACCTCCTCTGGATGCAGAACGTTCGCTTCGAGGACCGCGCTAACGACCCGTTAGGGGAGGCGAGACGGGGGGAGGGGTTTCATCCTGCGCGCGAGAGAGAGGCCGCGGGGAGCTTCTCGACCGTCGACCGAATCGCGCGGCAAAAAAACCGCGGCCGCTCGGCCGGATATCGGAGCGCGGCCGACGCCAACCGTCCTGCTCTCTCGCTATTTTCCCCACTACGCTAGCTCAAACGATCTTTTTTACTGATTTTCATTTTTGCCCGGAAACATAATTTTCAGGGTGACGCTTGATTCGAGTTAATTCGAAACCGAAAATCGAATTTGCTTGAATTCTGAAAGGACAAGCACGGGCCCTTTTTCGATACAAGAACTGAACAAACCAATCGAGCTAACGGACGCTAACGCCTACGTTTAGCGGCGTTCTGTTATCGCCCGTAGACACAGTGCAGAGAAACACCTGTCCGGGTTAATGCCCACACCCCCGAGTGATCTCTGCGCACATGCCAAACACATCTGATTGGAGCGCGGCTCCGCCACCCCCGTCCACTGTGAACACTCCGTTTGGCGAATTCCCCGCCGGCGACCGGTCGCAGGACCGACGGGCGATCTGTGCGGACGTCAACTGTCGCCGACGCGCGGTCGGGAGGTCCTCCGTGCAGGCTAACGGCAGCCCGCGCTCAAAAATCTTGTTTCCGTGGAGCCGACCCTTAGCGCTGCGGTCGCGAGGCGCGTGCGCACGCGCCGTATCCGCGACGACGGGCGGGCGGCGAGGGCGGGCCGCGGGGAGCGTACTCACCACTTCGTCCGAGGTGAAGTCGATGAAGCCGGGCAAAATCAGGAAGTCGCTACAGAGAGAGAGAGAGAGAGAGAGAGAGAGAACAGGAAGTGGGGGTCAGAGTGGCAGCAACCACACAGGGACCAGGGCTCTGACAGTTACAGACAGATTCAGCAGATTCAGAAGGAGGCTATCCAGGGAGGACGACATGCTCAGTAATTCAACATGACTAAACACATTCCTCCCCTGCTGCGGCAAGCAGGCTAGTCCTCCAGGACGCTAGGACCTTACCAGCCCACTCATACTGAAGAAACTCAAATATATTCCTGCAAAAGCATTTAAAGCTCCACAGTAGCTTTTAGGACTGAGTGCAAAACCACATAAATATGAGACAGTGAAACACTAGCAACCATAACAATGAGGAATTTTTTTTCCTGCTAGGAGGGGGACAATATTTTTTTTTAAAAATTTAATTAAAAAAACAGCTCAGGCGGATGAGAAAAATACGAGCGACCATGTTTTAGCCCACTGCTAAAAACACTCCCTACCCTGTGTGGGTGGACCAACCCGAGTCTGCCGGGCCCAAAATAAGACACAGACGGGGGCCTCGTCTCGGACCGACAATTACAGGCTCCGGCTGGGTGGAGCACAAAAAAGGAATGTGACCTGCTCACGACAGGGCCCTGAACGCAGCACATTCGCATAGCCTAAAAACGGTGCCCCGACAAAGAGCTTTTCACAGTGCCCGTCCATTTTTCTCCAACGTCTACGTTCATAGGGCGGCCATCTTTCTCCCTCCTATCATCTTCCAGGTGTCGAGCTCGACCACCTTTTCAGGGGTCACTGGCATTTCCCCCCACTTCATTCCGCTGCCCCCCCCCAGAATGGCTCCATTGAGATTATTTATGTTCTTCTACATTCTTTCTGAAGGCCGTTTACTGTGAAGCAGTCGGTGTGTTGCAACCCCTCCGTAAAGATCACTGCGCACAACATGAAGACTGCTTGATCAAGTCATCTTTCCACTGGAAAGATACACATTTCCTGGACTGCTTAATACTGTACACAGTTCCAGTCAACGGCCCTCACACCGGTGCAAAGGGTTTCATATTTCAGCCTCCTTTCGGATATTCAGGGCTGGAACCTCCTCGAAATACAGTTAGCTTCCTTTTCAATCTGTTTGCAAAGCAGACGCATGTTTAGACTGAGTAAGCACAACTTTACCAATATCCACCAATACAAATTTACTCAACCCATTCCACTTAAGCCCTTTGGCTCAAGTGTAAAACCACACCCACAGATTACCTTAACCTTTAACCCCAAATCCTCACTTCATTCGTTCATTACAAACCTTGTGACCGAAAGCCCGAAAAATGCTAGCAAACGCAGCAAGCTAACCTCGATCTACCTTGACACGCATCAGAGCCATTGACCCGATAGCATCTCAAGCTCCGGTTCGTAACAGCAGACCTGCTCCCCACCCAGACTACGGTTTATAAAAGCGGAGCTCTCCTCCGTTTCAAAGACACGTAACCACGCTGAACCCGACCTTTCCCGAGAGAGCGGTCGCTAAAAGCTCCGCTTGCCCGTTAGCCCCAGAGAAAAACACCACAGGCTACGCGTGGAGCGCGCGAGCCGCGGTCGCCGAGGGCTAACTCGGCTCCGGCTGGGCGGAGCAACTGGGGCGTCAATAAGGCGCTGAGAAAAGGCTTAGTGCGGACCTTTCAAAGCTGGGGCTGAAAGGAACCAGGGGAGCGAAATACAGGGGAAAATAAATGTGGCGGCAGAGAGAGAGTGAGAGCGAGAGTGAGAGCGAGAGAGAGCCTCCGTGCGTGCGGCGCGGTCCGATGATCGGAGCCCTCGTGCTAAAGGCGCTAACGGAAGGCACCGGAAGTCGACCTGCCCTGAAAAGGCGACCGTTCCCGAGCCACCCCCCCCCCCCCCCCCCGCGGAACTCTGACGCCCGTCGAGCTAGCCTCCGTGAATCCGCTCGGACGTTAGCCTCAGGGCCAAGGTTAGGGTGCCGGGCCGACACAGGGGCGAGGGCCGCGGTTTGGGCCGCGGTTTTGGGCCGCCGCTCGGGTCGGTGGACCTGGAGCGGAGGCCTGTGGGTAAATTCACCCCAAGAATCTAACAGCAGCTCCAGCTGTTCCTGCTTTCGGATGAACAAAGGTCCAAATACTTCACATATATCACTTATAAGAGCTCGATACACTGTGCCACAGTTCAGCTGGAACACAACATATCTGGCACTGCAGGACGAGGACAGAGTGTACTGGCCAAATCAGAATGACAGGTGGGGATTAGGACAGAACATTAACTTTAAAAAAAAAAAAAAAAAAAAAAGTTTCTTTTTCAAACAGACAAAAAAAAAAAACCTAACAAATCAATTACAGGCTTGCCTTTCCGAACTACTGGAACTGCGCGGTGAAAAGTCCGTTCCGTTTCCTGAAAGGGAACTCGAGGACAGACAAACAAACCGCAGGGCCAAGCCCCTGTTTACGCTGGCTAAAAACAGAAAGTAAAACCAGCCAGGATCGGGATACCTTTTGACTAGACGCGAGAAGGGCGTCGATCACTTCCGCCCAACGGACTCCTCGAACGTCGATGCCGCGCGGCCGGAACTTCGAAGCGTCATCCGGCGAGAGACAAATCCTCCATTAGATCGGATTAAAATCTCCCGCGGCCAGAAATAGACGGCAAGGACTACCACCGCTTAAATGACCTTAATGGGTGGCTGTGTGCAGTTAGCGTCACGCTAATGGCTCAAGCTTAGCCCGTCTGCAATTTCAAGGCACTGAGCAATCCATCCCCTCTCTCACTTTTTAGGGCTACACCTTACATAAGAGTCTGGGGATTTAAGGATTGTTCCGCTATCCGGTGATCTTTTAGATCCCCGAACATAATACCCACTCTCAGTTGCGCACACAATAATGCATTTGGTTTGACGTGTAGCTCGGCAAAAACCCGCAGGGCCTTTTCAGAAATGATTTTTAACCACGAAGAGAACGAACATGACCCCCTGAACTGACACACTCAAGCAAATTGGCACATACCTGAATCTGACAGAAGTACTGAATCCCGCATTAACTACACCAGCTGTCATTCTTCGTGCAGATCTCTACTGCGATTGGCAAGCGCGTGTGGCTTCAATGGGGGGGGGGGGGCACTAATCGCCACAGTCCCGCAATTGATTCATCCCTCTATCAGCCTCCTGTATATTTAAGAGGGCGAGGGGGGAGGAGGGCGGGGGGGAGGGGTTGGGGGGGGGGACTGATGCAGACGGTGGGTTTCCATGGATACCATTCGAAGGTTGCTATGCAGCCGGGAGCGACCTACCTAACAACCGTCCTGCACGACAAGGGTTTTTGCTGAGGTTTGTGGAAAAGGGACAGAGGAGGGAGGAAAACCACGTCTAGCCGCCGTCTGCCGGCAAGCGAACCGGGGGAACCAGACTCACGCCCCTCGCTGTGCCGTCGTCTCTCAAATTATTTATTTTTTTTACGAACGGAAAAGACGGTTCTGCATCGAGACGGCCAAAACAAACCACCACCCTCACTGGCCCCTTTGCCTTCTGTTAAAAAGGACAACACGACGTCTTTACCTGACAGAAATACCTTCATTATGTATAATGACACGTTGGTAACTGTATTGAGCTGGAACAAAAAACTGAAATTTAATCCACTGGGACAATCCACATAAAAGTCCCTGATATATACAGTATACAGCCATTGCCCATTTAAAACCTTACGGGGAAAATACAGACCAACATAAATAAAAATAAATATGCATTAACAAAATGTGCAGTATGTGCATTAAAACAATATCCTTAGCAACCCTGGCTTTTACCAAGTCAGTCTTTAAGGTGTTCCAGCACCAGAATCTGGGACTGTCTGAATGCACCATCTTAGCCCAGGATGAGAGGCTCATTACGTTTGTTATGACTGATGGTGGTTAAAAGGCATTTAACCTCAGCGAGGGCTTATAGATGGTGTGCTCCAGGTTATTCCTGTAGCCCTATTTTCACATCTACTTCTGCAACAGGAACACGTCTACAACAGTCCGTATTTGTCCTCCAAATGTTTCTTTCGGGGATTTTTGCTGTTGACAGCAAAACATACCTGACTAGTTCTCGGAATATAAAAAGTATTCACGTTTTTTTTTTCCTCGAAAGGAATCCTGCCCATTATAAGAGCAATTGTGCTGAGAACAAGTCGCTCTTCATTTCACAGACCACAAAGAATTTGGCTTTCACAAACCTTACATCGTATGATTATTAAGAATACACATGCAAACGATGAGGATCGTTCCAGAACGTAACTTGGGATAAAAGACTCCAACTCCCATACACCCTCTGAAATTTCTGCCGGCACAAAATGTCGGCAGATCGGGCTGCTTTGGGGACTTATCCTATTATGGCACCCTTTCAAATGTGTGGACGGGGCCCTGTGGCCTCGTATCGGATCCGGACCGCACCGTGGCCAGCAGCCCCATAGGACGACGCCCGATTGGCTCAACTGTCACCTAGGGGAGGGGGCAGCTGGGACCACAGCGTCCCATCGCTCGACAGCGCCCCCAGCTGGACGATGTGGCACCCGGGATTGCGTCCGTCGAGCCTCCTTCCGGCGACTCGGTTCCCTGTGAGCCGCGACTGGCAGACTGAGGTGCAGTAAGAAGCAGGAGCTGACATCACGTGCTTCGGAGGAGAGCGCACGCCGATTGACACTCCCTCAGACGAATAGCAAACCCAGTGGCAATGAGCCCTGTTTAATACGGCCGGGCATTCCAAATGAGGAAGTAAAAAAGGGGAGGGGGAGGGTATTAAAATTGTGGCAGTGCCCCAAATCCTTATATGTGATTTGGGGCTCGGGATTGCTTGTGGGGAATGCTAGGCAAACCACACAGGGCTAGCGGCGGCCGGAAAAGCCGCCTCAGCTTTCAATTGGCCGGCCTCTCGAGAGCGACGCAGTTCACATGACTCTCCCTCAGGTCCGTCATGTGACCCGCCCACCCGCCCGCCTGATTGCATTAGGGGCCGGTCCCCCAAATCACGCTCGGCGTTCGGTGGCGGATTCGGTTCGGTTCGGTGGCGGATTCGGTTCGGTTCGGCCCACGGGTCGGAAATTAAAAACCGTCCGCTCCCCGTTAACCATCGCCATCGCCACGTCACCTGACGGATCGTCCTTCGCTGCGGGCCGGTCAAAGAGGCGAAGAAAGAAAAAAAAAAAGACGTACAGGACAAGACAAGACTCTAAAGCACAGCGACGCATTCTGAACTCCCATGACCCGACCCCTGCTTTCAACCATATCGTCCACATACTGTTATTTTGTCATCAATCCGCCCGAGGAGTTCAATATCCTACACAAACAAGATTACAGACATCTCTCTCGTGTGTGTGTGTGTGTGTGTGTATGTGTGTGAGAGAGAGATTCAGAGACAGAGAGAGAGAGAGAGCGAGAGAGAGAGAAAGAGAAATACCACCATACCCCATTAAAACATATACATATTTGGCAGTATAAAACATAACTGTCCAGTTTTATTAGAAATAACCTTTGATTAATAATAATGATTTTCACATTAAAAATGAGTTCCTGACAGTCAAACTGAATACATGCGAATATGCAGGTTACTTGAAACAGACATCTTGCATGCTGGAGAGGGGCAATCTGTGAACGTTAAGTTTTTGCAGTGGTAGAGGAAACAGCACGATCTTAAACTATCGCAGGCTAAAAAAACAGTAGCAATTACATAATTCTTTGGCAGTTCAGGGGCTGCTGAAAGATAGACTGAATATAACCTGCCATAGAAGAAGGTGGGAAGGGGTGAGATAATTAAATCAAAATGTAAGGATTTCAGAAATGGAAAAAAAAACAGGTCTTCTGACAAACACATGAAATGAGCACTCTACACAGGACAAACTCAAAGCACAGGACAGCCAGCCATGCAGCACTCTTTCTTTGGCTCAAAGATGGAATTATACCATTAAGGGAATCAAATGCAGTTCCACATACAAATGATTGACACGTGTGTTAGTAATGACGTCCCAGTTCCTATCAGTTAATGTGCTTTTCGGCCAAGAACTGACTACTTCAACCCAGGGTCCTTAAGTTACATGTTCTCACAGTGCATTAGTAAAAGCATGGATTTAAAGCAGTATCCGCTCAACATGCATGCATTCTTCATATCACAGACCACGGAATGGAAGAGAGCAAGAGACACACAGGACTATTATGGGCTGTTCACTTCCCCCTGCGGAACCGACCCCGTGTCACAGAGGTGCGGTCGCTATGGTAAAGTGTAAAAAGCCATGTCGTTTACTCACTTGTAAGTCAATCCATCCCCTTTAGAGCATAGCTGTTCGGCTGTGAGCCCGTCAGGGACAGACTGAGTAGCGGATCTGGCGATTCAAAACGTGTTTTCCCGTCATTACAACGCCGGGGGGAGGAGGGAACACAGCGGGGCAACCAGCGCCAATCCTGTGGTCTGGTGCCCGTAAAACAATGGAAGAACGGGAACCGTTCTTTTTTTTCGGGAACTTACTTGTAAGTCAGGCCGTCGCCGATTGAGAAGAGCTGCTGAGCGGTCAGTCCGTCCTCCGGTACGTAGCCCGTCCCTCCGCTGATCAGATAATCTGCCATACTGCCAAGAAAAAGAGAGACGACAAGCACAAATTCAGCGCTATGCCAAGGCGAACCCAGACAGATGGCAAGGGTATGGCGCTTATGCAACTACCTGTCTGTCCTGTGCTAAATTTCTCCACACACAGAAGCTTCGCACAGTTTATTTCCTCAGACGAGAAACGCGTTTTTTCCTGCCACGCTCACCAGAGTAACAGAACTTGCCCTTGACGTGACAAGATAATACAGTGCAGAGAGAATGTTTTGAGTCTATGATTTGTCATTCTAGCAAGTCACAATAAACTCACAAATAAAACAAAATAGATATTACATGTGCATATACATATGCATATATGCATGATAAAAAAATACTATCTATTGTTCACCGCTGCGACTAATATAAAAGTACGCATTTTGACGCACTACTGCAATACTGATATCATTTCATAATTTCTTTTACCTACTGGCCCGGTGACCTACATTCACTGTAAACATGGCATGGCATATTCATAGCATGCGGTCGCGACCAAAACACCACCTAACGTCAAATTCTGTACAAAAGCAACCTCGCCGTTTAAAACAAATGGCACAGTTCAATATTACATGCAGCCTACTGTACTGTAGCAAGTAAATCAATACACAACACAGCGCATCTTATCCTGACACACCCGTTTAAATCAATTGGCCTCACAATAACAGATGATGGTTGTGACAATTCCAATACCCTCAATATCTGCATACTATTTGATAAAAAATTAAACAAGGCAGCCAGCAGGTAACACAGCTTACATAAATGAATATGGTTCAGATTGCACAGCTACGTAACCATTTAGACATTTCATCAGCAAATAACAGGACGTCGACGGCTCATGTGCTACCAATATAGCGTTAGCTAGCTGGCTAACCTGGTTTGACTTAATAGCTATTGCCATAAAATTGAAATTAATTCCTGTCGAGCAAAGAGACCTCACAACAAAACCATTAGTTAGCTCCCTTGCCATAGATCGCAACCATTAGGCAAGCAACATTTCCAAAATGACAACGAAAATATCGCTCGCAGCTAGACCACGCAAGCTTCCTAGCTAGCTAGCGCAGGAGGAAATTTTAGAGAAACGTGGTCAAGTACAGCAAGCGAACACATTTCACCATCTTCCTCGCTCACCAGGAGTACTCACAACACGAGTATTTTAAACGTAAAACCAACACTTAAATGCACAAGTGCGATCACACGAGCAACGATGAAATTCAGACGAAACCTTGTGGAAGAGTTCGCGACAGTTCCAGTTCCTCTGTCCGTCTGAACACGCTGCTCACAGCGTGCGCGTCTCCCGGGATTGAACTTTCTTTGGTTACACAAAAGGGTAAAGGGTGGGCTAAAGCAAAAGCCAGCCCAATTTAATAACACACAGTGCAGAGAAACCAAGCGTGGCAATCCACCCAGTCCCTGTCTGACCCAGTTCCAATGATGGTAGGATCACGGACCCTTCTGCGATTGCAGTTTGTAATACTGTATCACGGCTATGAAGAATGGGTCTGTGTCGCGTCATATCCTTTCTACTCCAAGAGCATCACACGTGGTTGAGCGGTTTGGTCGGGGGCAGTAGAATGAACTATTTCCTTGTTAGCTGAAGCTGACTGAAAAAAAACCCTGAATAACTGAATAACTTGCCAATCATTTCAAAATGATGAAAAATTGGAGGCTGCTAAAGTTATAATGCTCGAATATTAGCTGTCATAATTTTACATGCTCTGGTTCATATAGCCTAATATAGGCTAGTTTAAATTCCTGCAAACACCGACCTCAATAGGATAAGGGAGGAGGCAGACATATAAAAGACTGGCTAGCTAAATAAATAAACAAATACATAAATAAACTAAGCATGATAGTAGACTCAATTTCAGTTTCTTAAAGTAGGTTTTATTGTTTAACAGCATTTGGTAATCACATAAGGCAGAATGCTACTATCCAATAAAATCATAATATTGATTGAAGACTGATACCAGAAGTTTTTCACAGATATTTAAAAAAAAAAACAAATATGACAACCTGTGTCCGCTTGTATAGTATAGTATAGTAAGGCAGCTCTATACCAATGTGCAAGCAATAATTCAAATCCAATTAATTAAAAGTGCGTGACAGTGCAAATCTATGTCACCAAAAGAACGTGACCGGTTATCAAATCAACCCCTTGCATGGTTCGTTGAAGAATATGACATGGTTTCAAGATAATTGGAAAGCTTGGCCGTCTGATTTAAAGTCAGTTGGAATCAATTAAGTCAGCAGTACAGTGGTTCTTTAAAAAAAAAGTGGAGTGAGCCTCAAATGAGCATTTAGAGCTGGGCTGTCCTAACCGATCCATGTCACATTTTATAAACCATTAGTTTTCCTTAACCCGCATAAAAAAGAGAAACTATAAGTGACATTTACGATTCTTCATTATGAGGCCTGTCTACCGCTTGTATAGGTGTTGCATCTACTAGGTTAGTGTGCATCAATACACATGTGCCTACATACAGGACGTCACGAGTATACTCTCGGTCAAGTGTGCATAGCCATTCCTACTCGTGTTACAACAGTGCTTGCCCCAGATCAGAAGCCTTAGCTTTTCACTGTGGGCATAAATAACTACTGGATTCTGGCACCTCAAAGACAACTAAAATTGGACATGTGTAAAAACAGTGACAGAAAATGTTATGAACAAACTGGTAATGGTAAAACAAAACTGATTATTTTATTTATTTAATGAAAAAAGTTATCAAACACCCATATCACCCATGTGAAAAAGTAATTTCCCCCTTATACCTGATTGGTTGCACCACCTCAAGCAGCAAAAACTGCTACCAAATGCTTCCTATAATTTGATATCAGTCTTTCACATTGCTGTGGAGGAATTTTAGCCCACACTTCCTTGCAGAACTGCTTTAATTCAGTCTAATTGCTAAATTTTCAAGCATAAACAGCTTGTTTCAGGTCCTGCCACCGCATCTCTATTGGGTTCGAGTCAGGACTTTGATCAGGCCATTCCAAAACTCAAATTTAGTTTCTTCTTTAGTGGTTATTGCCTGAGGTAATGGTGCACCCATCAGCTTGGGGGGGGGGGGGGGGGGATATATTACACCTGTCATGCAGGAAGTGCAAGGAGGGCAGGAAGTCATGTTACTTCCTGCACAGAATGTGGGGGGGGGGGGGGGGGGGGATATATTACACCTGTCATGCAGGAAGTGCAAGGAGGGCAGGAAGTCATGTTACTTCCTGCACAGAATGTACTGAGATCTGCACATACCACTGCTTGTCTGATACCACCTTTGTTTTTAAGTATTAATTGTACTCTTATTTGCATATTCACCTGAAGAAAAGCTTGGTTCTTAGTAGTTATTGATGTTGATTCGCTTGCAGAAAAATCTTTTGTAGTTTGACCACAGACTCCCAATGCATACCAAAGGGCTTTTGTGTCTATTAACACACCTGTACGCTATCCTACAATAGGGCAGAAGTGTGTGTCAGCAAACACCTGGAGCTATTGAGCAGTGTATCACATAGTGCACATAATGCAGATTACAATTGTCTATGCCCAACAGACATTACCCTGTAGGGACTTCAGGTTTTCTCAATACATTCAAAGCCCCAGGCGTAATACATGTGTAATACAGAACAAGTTGATTTTATTGATTTATGATTACATCATTCGATGAGGAAATCGGTCGTTTTTTTTATTTTATTTTTTTTGCTCCACGGGATCAATAACCGGAACAGTTCAACGGCGCCGGGAAGTTGCGAGCCTTTGATGATGATCCACCGGCAGCCGGCGAGTTCAAACGTTGCGAGAAGGCTTGCGGTTGACGCTTATGATGGTCCGATGCTATTTTAATGCAGGATTTGTCATTTTGCACTTCGGGGATTAAATACAGCTTGCTGTAATGATCTAATCCTCCACGGTATTTTTTTTTTTATTTTATTTTTTTTGTATCTCATCTCAGGAGCCGTTGATTAAAGTGAGGCTAACATTCCATTGGCATAATATCCTTTTTATCATCTGGCATATTAGTATATTGAGTGGGGGTAGGGGATGGATGGAGAATGTATCTGCTGTGAAGTATTACTATTATGATATTCATATTTTCTTCTCAGCACAAGTTCTGCTTTCATAAATATTCGCCAGTACAATTCAGAGGGGTGGGTCACCTGTGAAAATGTAGCCTCTCTATTGACATTACCTTAACGCCTGTTGAAAACTCACCTGCACCATAACTGAGGGTCTGTGAACATACGCTACAACCGGCAGATGACTTGCATATATGCAGCAGTACACACATGGTAATTATACGCGTGCTTACTGCAATAATCCAGGGTAGGTTCCTTGCTCCGAAGGGGCGAGGTTCCTCCGAGGATTTGAACCCGCAGACCCCCGGAAACCTAACCTCCCGGCCCTGGCGATGTGCCCCCTACCTGGCGTCCCCCCCCCCCCCCCCCCCAGGTCACCCCGGTCACGAGTTCTCAGGTTTTTGCGGGCGGTGGAAATGAGTCACGAGAGAGGCCAGTCAGTTGCAGCAGCGAGAGGCACTGTCACGTCAAGATGGCAGGGGGAGGGGCCTCTTAAAGTGCAGTAGGCCGGTTCCCCCCCCTTCAATGCGGGTCACCAGATATTGGTCAGAGATTCTCCCGGATGGAGGCTATATTAAGCTCTGAATGTAACTTACTTGGAACCTGTTCAAGCTGTATTATTTTAAGAGGTGTTTAAGCATCACCTGTCTTCCTCAAAATAGCCCTAACATAATTGTACCGGGCACCTCTATTTTGATGGGGTTTCTCTGAGCTGAAGCCTCTCGATTACAGCTTGTTTCATACGTTGTGTTGGACTCAAAATGCCTGTCTGTTTCCAGGGCCCTCCTCTGTTGTGCAGTTGACCATGCATGCAAGGTTTGCATCAGTAAAAATGCAGGAAGCGAGAACAGGAATAGTTTTGCAAGGAAGTACAATTGAACTGAACTCTCACAGCAATGTTTATCTGTTTTAAACTGAGTGCATCAATATATCATGTCTAAGGACGGTTCAGACTAGGGGCATCAGAATGATACTCATATAGCAGTGGTGAATGGACTAACTTTTTTTCTTATGTATAGAATAGAATAGAATAGAATAGAATAGAATAGAATAGAATAGAATAAAAAAAGAATAACTTTCTTTTTCCTAGGGGCACTATACTGTGACATCATCTGATTGCAACATGATGAAAATAAGTTTTTAACTAAAAATAGATCACTTGAGACTGCTTTGAACGTATCTGTTTCAGAAAAGAGGCTAATTTTAAATTTTCAGTTTTGTTTTCGTTTTGCGTCATGGAAAATCCTTGAGTCGCTAATGCCCATAGCTGTGCCTGTAACCTATACCCTGTAGTGACACACTTTCTCTCCATAGCTTTTCAGGTAAGCAGAGTAAGAAGATTTTGTTATGTAATATTCAAGTGCGTTGCAGGCTTGATTGTACTTTTGCACAATCAATTGTTGGCCTTTTTTAAAAAAATAAAGGGGATTTGCTTATCCTCACACATTAATTAATATTGTATAACTATAGATTGCAACATTTTTTTGTTTTGTTTTTTTGATTTTTGCAGGTGGTGATACAGGAATAAATAGCATATTTGACAAAATAAAAGGCTAGAATGTGTGTGATTTAGTCCTACAGATGGTCAAGGCTAATCTGTGTTCAAGAAATATCATGAAATGTCTGCCATTTTGTAATATTTAAAAAAAAATATTTAGACCTGTTTATGCAAAGTAACACCTGTTAGCAAAGTAACTATCAAAATATTTTCATTTACCTCAGTGATATTGGAGTTTAATTAACTGCTTATTTGTCTCCCACTACTTTAGTGACTTTTCAGTGGCTTAAAGGGATAGCTGACCTTCTTGGGGTTTTTTCTATCATTGATATCACAGTTTTAGTGTATGTTCTCGAGTCTTCGAGAGGTTTCTCGTCACCTGCTGGCTATACACTGGCAGATGTAGCGTTTGTTGTCTAAAACAACAAAATACACTTTGTAACTCCAATAAAGAAATAATGAAATAAAATATATATATATATCTGACTTGAAATGAAAGTCAGAAAGTGAACTTTGCCTCTAACCTTGCTGAAACGTGACCCCAAACCTTCGTCTTAATTGACAGGAAAGGCACAAATTTTTTTAGCAATTCTTCGAAGGAAGATCGTCACGCCCTTCTCTGCAAACCAAACAATGACACGTTATATGCAGCCGTATAAATGGATGAAAATACTCAGAATGGTAGCTGCGTGAATCACCCTCAATGAGGGTGTGTGTGTATTCAGCAAATGCCTGTATAAGCCATAGTAATAAGCCACAATAACGAAGAAATGTTTTGGAGCACCAAGAAGCGTTCTCAAAAATTTTTGCAAAACAGGGGTAGTCTCTCTAAAAAACCTCCTGCGTAACCCCGACTCAAAACTGGAAACAGACCTGGATACCAGTGCACGCCAGTCCTCCACAGCAGACCAGTTTACTAGACTAGGGCCCAGTTGAGCCGTTAGAAGGAAATGAACTTTGATTCCGCATCAGTACATCTTAGATTTAGAGCTGTGAAAATGGCCTGGTGCCCATTTCCGTTCGTATAGATTCGTCCCTGTGTTTTATGCCTTTGTAGTCACAACACAGGTGTAGATGCGAGGTGGACAAAGTACAAAGGCACTTCCCACCAAATATTTGAGTAACAAATCCGCTGATAGCCAGGATGAAGACATGAACCGCCAAAAACTGAGCTGCTATTATCAGGGCTTCCGAAACAGAACAGCGTGCAGAGGATCGCATTGCGACCATTAACCGAATACCCTCAGAATGCTTTGTGAGCTTTGAGTGCTACCTTCGCCTTCACATTATAATCACATTGTCACATTGTTATTTGCATAGGACTTTACTCGGGAGTTGCAAACTGGGTTGTTGCCACTTTGGACTGAGTACAAGGCTAATAAAATACGTGTTTGTTTTGGATTCAAATACTTTTCTGTGCTCTGTTGATCTTGCCTGGTGTAACTGAGCCTGCCAATATGAACAGAAGGCAGGGTTTGCACTTTTTGAGAGTATTTCATTGGTCCCAATACCCCAGGCAAGATGAGTAAAGCGTAGAAAAGTACTTGAATCCAAAACAAATACGTATTTGACCCGGGTCTGCATGGTTGGCTTCACTTGTGCTAATACATGATGAACATGACGGGTCTATTTCAACGCGTCTTGAGAAATCACAGAAGAAGACATACCAAGCAGCATAGGAGTCTCAGGCGTTTTATTCATACGATCATCGCCCCCTTGCCCGCACGGGCCACCCAACGGAAACCCTCGCGCGGGTGGACGTGCGCCCCCTGGTGGGCGCGACTCACCTCTCGGGCTCGTAGCCGGCCTGGATGCGGGTGGCGCTGTAGCGCTGGGCGGCGGTCTCGTGCCCGTGCCCGTGCCCGTGCGGGCCGGCGTGCGCCGGCGGGCCGTGGAGGTGGTGCTCGCCCTCGCGGGGGGACAGGCGCGGCCGGGCCGGCTCCGTGTCCCCCACGATCCTCCGGTAGTCGATCTGGTACGAGTCCCGCTCCCCGTCGCCGAAGCGATCGTAGCCGTGGCCGTCCATCTCCAGAATATCCAGGGCGACGGCCCCTCGCGGGTTCACCTGCCGCGAGCTGAACCAGTCCTCCGCCCCCCTCCTCCCCTTTCCTCTCTCTCTTCTACTATCTCTTTCCAGTTCTCTCTCTCTGTCCCTGTTCGCTCTCTCTCTCTCTCTCTCTCTCTCGCTTTCTCTTTTCTGTCTGATGTGGTACTCTCAATCCGCGGTCATTAAGAAGAGGCCTGAATGGTTCCCAGAACCGAAAGATCCCGGCTAACAAACCCGACGGGTTCGGCTGGCGGCCCGCGCCCAGGCGTGGGCGAAAGTCACAGCCGCATTTGCATTCTTGCAAAAGGCAACCAAACAAACGAGCCAGACGAATCGGCGAGGGTAGTCCCGCAGTTCCTCTTCGACGGGACCTCTTCTCTCTTCTTTTTTTTTTCCTCCGCCCTCGGTTTCTGTTCTCAGCGAGGAAGTCCCCACGATTTTGACTCCACCGCCGCCCGTCCCGTCCCGTCCGGGAGAGGGACCCCAAGCGGGAGCGTCAGAGGAGAGAGAGAGAGAGAGAGAGAGAGGGAGAGAGAGAGAGGGAGAGAGACGCACCTGCACGCGGAGAGCGCGATTCCCAGCCCTGGTGACCTTGCGAGAGGGTGCTGGGTGCACCGGTCCCAGATGCAGCTCAGGGTATGAGCGCAGAGGGGTGGAGAGAGGGGCAAAATGACCTGAGTGAGAGAGAGAGAGAGAGAGAGAGAGTGCCTCTGGGGCTGAGTGCACTGGGAGTGTGTGGCAGATGGAGTGTTTTGTTCCGATGGCTGTCCTGAGAACAGCTCTCTCTCTCTCTTTCTCTCTCTCTCTCCCCCCCCCCCCCTCTAGGCTAAGCCCTGTTCTTGACAGGAGCAGACGTCACTTTCACAAAGAGGATTGGAGATTTAAAAAGGGGGGTGGGGGTGTGTATGTTCGGATGGAGGGTGGGTTGGGGGGGGGGGGGGCTGGAGTATATGGAGGGAGTAAGAACACTTAAACACACTCTCCCCAGCCTATCCCTGTCACCGTGGTGAGAGGCACACGCCCGCGTGTTTGTTTGCGTGCGTACGCGTGCCGCGCGGGCGGCTTCTTCCCCTCGGGGACCCGCCGCTCGCGGAGAAAAACAAAGTGCGAATCCCGGAGGGGCCCCCGGAGTGGAGGGTCCCCCAGGCCGCCGGGGGGGGGGGGGGTGCAGGGGCCTCAGCAGGTGCGACGCCGCGTGGCGCTAATCGATTGTTTTAATTACGTAAACACGCGTCCCGATCTCCGGCGAAGATCGGGGGGGGGGGGGGGGGCTGCCGAGGGAGCCGCACACGGCCCGGTGCCTTCGCCCCGTCCCTCGCCGCACATTTTCCGCCGACGTCTCCGAGAGGTGCAGTCGTGCGTAGGGCGAGGCGGCCTGAACGCGGCGTTCAGCGCGCGTTAGGACTTCAGAAGTCCTTTCGGTGGCTATAGAGACGCCATAACCACAGTCAAAAACACATTTCATGAAAAACAGGAAGTGACATCGTTCTGTTATTTTGCCTTTTCTTCATCTTTACTTTCACCTAACTCTTTAGGTCAGGTCTGCCCAACCTTGTTCCTGGAGATCTACTGTCCTGTAGGTTTTCACTCCAACACTGACAAAGCCCCACCTCATTCAGCAGCTAGAGATTTCATTGAGCTGCTAATCAGTAGAAACTGGTGTGCCAAAATATGGTTGGAGTAAAAACCTACAGGACAGTAGATCTCCAGAAACAGGGTTGGGTAGCCCTGACCTAAAGAGTTGGTGAAAGTATAACCCCCTGGCTGCTGATCATTTCTTTTCAGCATGAGGTCACTTCCTGTTTTCCCTGTAGTGGCTGGGTGAGACCTTCAAGCCTGATGGGAAAGCCTGTAGCACTTAAATAACCATTTTCCTTCCATGCAAATCCATTTATCTGAAAGCCATTTAAGTCAAATTAGCTTCTCTTTCAAGGATCAATCGGGTCATTTGGGTCGGAAGCCTTTGATTCTTTTCCAAGATGGCGGTTCGGCCCGGAAGGGCAGAAGGCACAGAAGCCCGGTTCAGGGTCACTGAGCCAGCAGGAAGGGTCGACGCCGATCTGCGTCACAGCAATTTCAGTGTCCCGGCTTCCTATTCAAATCCAACTGACGCTCATCTTCCCTCCCCGGCTAATCGGAACGAATTAGAAACCTCGCGCAAACCGGAGGGAGCCGGCTCTAGAGCTACCGTTAGCATTAGCATCCTGCCCAAAAAAAAAAAAAAGAAAACACAAATAAAAGGCCGGGCCCTCCGGCTGGTCCCGGGCATCCCGCTTCCCCCACCCTGACAGAGACGGGTTGCCGGGGGCCCGAGTGGTGGGAGAGAGAGAGAGAGAGAGAGAGAGAGAGAGAGGGAGAGAGAGGAGAAAGGTCGAGGGGGCCAGACTCGGTTGCGCGGGGGGCCACCCCCTCTCCAGGACAGTCAACTGCAGGTGACTGACTGCGAGTGACAGTTGCCAGGGGATCGGCGCAGAAAAGCCTCTTACCCTTCTGCTCGCCAGAGTCTTCGGCGTCCCAGGGAAAAGGGAGATTGAGACAGAGCCGGGACAGAGGGGCAGGCCACAGGTCCGCCGCGGTGTTCGGCCGTACCCCTCTCTCTCTGTGACAGGGACATCTGTTTCTCCGTCCTGTGAATGGGGTTATAAATAAACTGCCCATTTAACGAACAGGAGTAGTTTCCAGTCGCAATGAAAATATTTTAGCGCGTTTTTTTTGTTTTGTTTGTTTTGTTTGTTTTTTTACGTTTGCGGCAAGGCCGTGTAAGGTCACGGCGGAAAACAGTGTTGTGGCAACCTGTTCAAAAAAATAAAAAAACCGGAACCCAATGACCTGAACATAGCACAATCTAACTACCTGCATTGACTCACATTTGTTTCGTCAAGGGGATGCGGGTGCGAGGATATAGTTGTTGTTATAAGGAAGACTGTAAAGCAGGGCTGCCCAACCCGGTATCAGGAGATCTACTATCCTGTATATCCTCACTCCAACGCGGGCAAGGCACATTGCATTCAACCACTGGCGATATCTTTGAGCTGCTAATCAGTAGAATCGGGTGTGCAGTGAAATGCAAGCCTACAAGATGGTAGATCTCCAGGGTTGGACAGCCCTGCTCTACAGGGCCGGTGTAAAAACTCACATATTAAACAGCTGTGTTGTGATAACGGATTCGAAGGGTCTTGAATGAAGGCCAATTAATGGCTCTCTCGCCCCCTCATATCTAGCTCATATCACTCCATCCACCTTGTTCTTCTTCTCTCCTTCTGTTCCTCCATCCCCCCGTCTCTAGACTCTATCCCTGCTCTTCCTCCATCTCTCCAGTCTGGCCAATCTCCCCTCATTGTACTGTCCGCGTGCCTTCCTTCTCTCTCTCTCTCTCCTCCAGTTGGTTTAATTGAAATGGAGCTTGGGGATTTGCGTGACAAATACACCTGTGTGGCAGAAACACAGTAGGTAAGTATGAGAATAACACTGGTGCACTATAAACAACTATTAACTGGGCGCTGAGAGTGTGGCGGTGAATGTTTTGTTCTCTCTCTCTCTCTTCCTCTCCCTCCTTCCCTCTCTCTCTCTTTCTCCCCCCCCCTCTTTCTCTCCATGTCCCAGTGACTCACAGTAACAAGGTTCATGTGCTCAGTGTGGATGGCTATGTTGCTTACCGAGCATGACCAAGTCCCTTTTGTTAGATGGAACTCTGTGTGTGTATGTGTGTGAGAGAGAGAGAGAGAGAGAGAAAGAGAGAGAGAAAAAAAGATACCACATCACAGTGACTCTACTCCGGAGGGGAAAAGGCTGTTTCCTTTCCACCATCAGGTGACACTCCAGAAGCTTCCATCACAAATAGCATAAGCTCTGGCATTCTAGAGGAACAAAAGCTTTCCTTCATACCACATCTGTAGCGTAGATAGCACACAGGCCCGGCCACAGGCTACACACTCAAATTAACCTGATTCCACAATTTTCCACAGTGGAGACAAGATGAGATTATTAGCAAAGAAAGTGGTGTGAAGTATGAGAATCTGTGAAGATTTTAATATTAAGGTGTCTCTGTATTTTTTACACAATGTTATGGACCAGAGAACCTCTTTTTGGGCCATAGTTTTTTCTTGAGCAACTGTAAAAGGCCCTATGAATCTTGTCACTGCAACGGACGCGTGCTCGTCTTCTCCAAAGCAAGACCCCCCCCCCCCCCACTTCGCTTGGCCCGGTGGTCTGCCAGCCGAGCTGTGAGGTCACCGTGGGGTAACTGCGCAATCACTGTGCCACCGTGCGCTTCATGCCCAGCTGGCACACGTGACCGGTTCACCGCTGGGGGCCTTTTACGGAAGCCTTTAGCGGCAGCCGGTAAGGTGGCACGTCGGTTTCCCAGCTGCCAGTGAGCAGTGCCACATTGTAGAACCTGTCTTGCTTGTAAAAATGGCCAACAGACAAATTGCGTATTTTCTTGCGACGCAAATTAAATCTGATCGATTGCACTGCAGAGTCGGCACTTTCTGTGGCAGTAGCGCGTTCTCTTAAGCTGGGCGTTAACTGTCAGAGTCACACAATCTCTCGGTGTTTACTGACAGAGTCACACAACACCTCATTGTTTACTGACAGAGTTACACCACATCCAATTTTTACTGACAGTCCCACAATCTCTCGGTGTTCACTGACAGACTCACACAACATCTCATTGTTTACTGACAGAGTTGCACAACATCTCATTGTTTACTGACAGAGTTACACAACATCTCATTGTTTACTGACAGAGTTACACAACATCTCATTGTTTACTGACAGAGTTACACAATATCTCATTGTTTACTGACAGAGTCACACCACATCTCAGTGTTCACTGACAGAGACACACAACACCTCAGTGTTCACTGACAGAGACACACAACACCTCAGTGTTTATTGCGGGAGCCACACAATATCTCTACATTTTGAGCCTTGTTTGTGTCACACCTGGAACCCCCATGCACCAGGAGCTCATTAAAACCCATACAGGTGTGAGTATGCTATCCTTTGTGTAAACTGAGGTCTCCTCTGGCAGCCTTGCTAGCCATAATTATTGGTCAACCCCGTCATTTTTATACACTGTGCATACTGGGATGTTATTTGTTTATTAATATCCACGACCCAGTCATTTGCGGAGGCCTCTGCTTTGCATGGATACATTGCTTTTTTTTCTCCATTACTTGTACCTGTCAGCTCTTTAAAGGAGGAGTACAGCCTTCTTTCGACATCTAGCGGTGAATTTTAGTTATGCTTTTGCTTGAAAGAAATTGAAAGAGACGTTCGAGCTTGGGAAACTTTGACAATAGCGCCCTCTTTTGGTAAAATGTGAGAAAACTGAAGCTGATATTGACCTTCCCGTGTTCTACAGAGAGAGTTCTACCCTGATTTGACTGTATCCAAAGCCATGGGAAATTGACTTAGTTCACACTGGGTTCATTTTCCAAAACAATGTTCAGTGATTAACCTTTGTAAATTTCCATTATTACGCAACTACTTTTATTTCACACCACATTACACTGTAGTTAATTTAGCAGTTAATTTTGAGTTTCCTTGGAACCAAACAGCCCAACAAATACCTCCCAAGAATAATGATACTATGGTGTTAATTCAGTCTCAGTATTAAAGGTCAGCAGTAAAGTCCCTGTATGTTTGTATCCCTTCTGAGATCGGCCAAATCTGGACTATCCATCAATCCATCCATTATCTAACCCGCTTATTCCTGGTCACATTTTTTTTTTTTGATATCCTCACCCAAAGAAATGTAAGGACCATTGTGTCCTTACATTTCCTTACATTGTGTGTGACCATTGTGTGACCATGTGTCATTACCACACACATAGCTCTTTGCTTCATTTATGGTGTGTTATAATGCATTATAATGCAAAGGACGCTAGCTAATGAGCTTCCTAGATATATTTTGTGAGTATTTTTATCACCACATGTAAAGAGCACAAAGGACACAGAAGCATAGCTCTGCCTGATGTGCCCAGCCTCACCAACACACAAGCTGTCTTCTCCTCTTCACTCTGCTTCCTCTCCATTATCTTCTGAAACTTTCCCTTCTGTAATCAGGATTGTAGCTGACTTTTAATGCAGCCAAAATGTTGGCAGCCTGATTTAACCATTATTACAAAACCTGGATCACTTCCATCACTGGTGGTAAACATGATTGATTCTGGTGGCGCGGAAACTGCCTTTACTGGCCTGCGATTCTTTGATTGACAGCAGCAGACACAGAGAAGGGCCGGGTGGCCCCGGTTTCAGTGGAGCTTGGGGACGTCCAATCAGCTGATGCAGAGAACTGGCTGAGGGTGATGGGAAACGCAGTCCCTAACTGGCTGCTGTGGCTGCTGGTTGGAGGGGAGGCACAGACAGGTGTGGCAGTGTGGCTGCTTGAGCCAGAGGCCTAGACACTTGACGTTACCGTCACGCTCTGTCGCAGTACGGAATGTCCATTGCCACGGTATTGTCCTTGGCCACGCCCCTTAATGAGCCAGCAGATGAGTGCATCGAAGTGAAATGTTTTGGCATCACTAGAAGAGAGATCTCTAATGATACTGGAGACTTTCACAGACACTAGCACAGGGCTGATGTGCCCTGTCGCACTCGTCCCTACCATGGACGTTCTCCACCCAAGCTCCCCAGTGGTGGAACAAACTCTGTGTTCCCCTATGAACCGCTCCCTCATTGCCCATCTTCCTCCGTGGTCTGAAGACTCATCTCTTCAGCCTATACCTCGACTGACCTCAACTATCACCACTCTGCAGATCATTTCTAGCACTTCTCTCTTCTCTCATGCTACACATGTACCTCCTGTGCCACTTTCCTCCTACATGTACCTTCATCCGGCACTTATTTTGCCTTGTATCATTGTCTTGATGTTGTAGCTTGTCACGCCTCCAAGTTTGACTCAGCATAGGTTAGGTCAGAGTAATGTTTACTGTGTGAACTATGTATTGGTTAGATCAGAGTAATGTTTACTGTGTGAACTAGACTTAATGTGTTCATGGCTAAAAATATCTATACAAAATGACCTTATCTGACTTTTTGTAGTTGTTCCAATGACCTTTGGTATGCACTTATTGTACGTCACTTTGGATAAAAGCGTCTGCCAAATAAATGTAATGTAATGTAACGGCTGATGACCTGCTGGGTCTGTAATCGGTGATCTCATAGAGCAGGGTCTTTTGATAAGCGGCGGTAGTGTGAGGCCTTAGGTCAGGCGTGTGTCAGTTACTGGACAGTAGTTCATTGGAGGGTAGCCAAGGACAAAGAATCTTCGTTGGCCAGAGTGATTGGCAGGATTCCAAACTATACGTGCCAAAGCATTGTTGGACATGGTTGGGGTCAATTCAATTTAAAGTCATTTAACTGAGGGAAAAAAAACTGAAATTCAGCTAACTAGCTGCAAAAAACCTCCATGGACTATGCTGGGAATTTTCTATTCATTAATCAATTTAATTTCAAATAATTCCATCCACTGATTGACTCGAAATGGAATTGCGCCCCGAGCCCCCCAAATAAATGGCACATGGTGACATTGTTCTGTGTTAGCCCGGCACAAACTGTTCCCCAGCTGCCAAAGACGAATAAATAAAACATAAATTCAAGTGTCAGAACCGCTGGTGAGGACAACTGCCAACATGTGCTCTGGAATACATTTATAATAACCTTTGGAAGGAAGGCATTTTTCAGATGTTTGTTTCTTGTAACTGAAGAGCGCAACACTGGGTATTCAGAATGAGTATTTTTGGTATTGTAACTGTTGTAGATACATCTGGTTTTATGCAGGTTCAGCTAGCCAAGATTTGGTCAGCTCCTGGTGTCTTTGAGCAAAGTTTTGCGGATTCACAAACCACCTACATAAAATAGTTGTGAGAAAGTGCGCTGTAGGTGTTTATCAAAACTAAAATGACTTTCCTGAGGAAAAACAGGTCGATGACCCATTTAAAGGGAAATCACAAATGTCATTTGTGATTTCCCTTTAAACTTCAGCTTATTCCCAGTAATGCCCTCGAGACATCTGCATTTGTCCACTGTTTCTGTAATTCTCCCCTCTGCCTATCTGTGTGGATTCAACAGGTAAATTTATAAAAGCACCCTTAAAAGGCAATACACTTGGGCTGAGTAGCGCTCAAAGACGTGTGATGACCGAATGACCCGAGTAAATGAATTGCTATTCATCTGTTTTCAGTGCAGCCATTTTGATTGTACCTCCTTTGCCACTAATCTTGTCAAGAAGCCCACATCCCTCCATGATATTGAATACATACATTATAGCAGGGACAATAGGTTTCCAGCTAAACCCGGTTCGCGTCTTCAATCTCACGAATGCCGCCCAGCGTTGTCCAACGGGTCGTCCGACAGCCATTTTGCCCATCGCGCTCATCAATCTCAATTTGTGACCGTGACATGCCACCGATTCTTCCCCGTGTCAACGCGTCAACACAACATTCTAAAATGGCGGCGCGATGTCTCAGCGTATCTCGCTGTTCTATCAAAAACGCAAGGAATTCCACGCGGAGTGTTTTCTCGGTTCTGGGTGTACTGCCAAGTCATCTCACTATCCCCTGCATCAAGAGGGCACATGGAAGTGTATGCTAACTATAGTGTCTGTTTATGCTTCAGTCATCTGAGCAAAAGGACCTCAACACATGCTCTATTTAGCATTATAAAGATATTGATATACAATGCTAAATAGAGCACCTATTGAGGTCCTATATATATATACTATATATATGTAACGTAAATAACTTAAAAGACACCCAGGGGGGGCCTGTGGAGTCTGTTTGCTTAAAAAGCTCAACTGCCCATGTAAAATGTCATAAACTCTGAAATCTAATGTGGAAATGAAGCTCTCCATTTTTTTGTTGACAACAGAAAATTGCTGTGATATACAGTGATGACAGGCCAAAATCCCAACCCAAAATGAAGTCATCTTCTGGCCGAAGACGCTAAAGCTATGATGTTCGTACAAATTATGGGTCTCAGCCGACAAGCCTTAACTCAAGAAAGATTCCTGATATTCAAACCAAACCTTTGTGATTTTATCAAATGAACTGGATTTTTAGGAAAAAGGTAAAATGCTAGTTGGCTTTTATGTTCCATAAATAAGTGCGAAACCAGAGATGATTCAGCACGTTTGGCTGAAAGTGGCACAGTGCCAAAGCTGGCAACACAAAAGCGAAGTTATCCTGCGCAAATCAGTGCATTCAAACTTTTAGATTTCATTTCGCACCAAACAATCTCTGGTACCTCTCCTGATACCCCTTCTCGCTTATTTTTTAAATATGAAAATGATATCCGCTGTCTAATTTGACGCAGATTTCAAAACAAGGCAAGTAACCAAAAATAATTGGGCTACAAACTTTCACCTGAGGTGGGAACAGCCAGTTTCGTAGAAGATAACCGAAAACAGCAGGGACTCAAAGTCCAAAATCCAATTCAGCGACTTTAATTCAGGCTATCAATTCTATTTGATTCACAGTCTGTGCTTCATCCAAGAAATGCAAGGAACCCTCCACACCTGGAAACATCAATAGATAAGCTACCATTCCTCTTGATGCAAAAGGTATGTGTGGTTTTTGGCAGCATAGGACAGTACATTGGCACTAACCATGCAAAAAAAAAACTCAACGAAGCTCTTTTGGCTACTTACTTCAACTTGCAGATATTATTAGCATAGGGTTGTACGGATTGTTATTTGCAATGTGCATTACAATCGCAGCCTGATTGTTTCAACGTGTGCTTCAGGAACATGCAGCACATTTACACTTTTTAAGCCAATAATGGCAATAAAAGGTCAACACGTTATTCTGTTTCATTGCTCATTGTTTATGAATAAATAAAAAAGGCCTTTTTGGGCAAGAGTATTGAGAAACAGGCAGACAGAGAAAGAGAGAGAGAGAGATGTATAAAAAATTATTTATAAAAAACTTCCATTCTTTATCAAAGAATGAAAAATGTGCAGTCCTTTTAGGACAAGGACCAACAGCCCCAATTGCGGCTCAATATATATCAGCTTGCCATAAGCTGAGGGACACTGAGTGACCATCCTACATAATTACATTTATTTATTTATTTATTTATTTATTTATTTATTTATTTATTTATTTTTATTTTATTTTTCTCTAAATGCTTGTGCCGATTGAACATTAATATTGTTATTGTTCTGTTTTTTGTTTATAGAATGTTATTAGTATCACTGTTATTAGTATTCCACTGTAAATCTGTATTTTGCATTGATTCATGATGCTTTGGCAATATGTACATATGTATTTCCTGCCAATAAAGCAATTTGAATTTGAATTTGAGAGAGAGAGAGAGAGAGACAGAGAGAGTAAAAAATAGAGAGAATGAGAGAGAGAGGGAGAATGAGAGAGAGAGAGAGAGAGAGAGTGAGAGGGAGAGAGAGAGTAAAAAACAGAGAAAGTGAGAGAGAGAAAGAAAGTGGTTTGACTGGTTTGATTTGTGGAACGGGAATACGACTCTAAACAGACTATGACCGAGATGCCATTCTCCTTCAATCATCAACAATCATAAACATTCAGAGGGTGAGCCTGAGAGGAGGGGAGGTTACTTAAGACCAAAGGTGCATGAGCTGATCTTTGAACTAAAAACCGTGTTTGGCTGAGAAGCTGCACTGGATACTTAACCACTGGTAACGGTGCATTGCTCTCTCTCTCTCTCTCTCTCTCTCTCTCTCTCTCTCTCACTCACTCTCTCTTTCTCTCTCTTACATGCACACACAAAGGCCCAATTGTTTGATCTCCTTATGTAAGTGTTGATCTTTCACTCCGGGGGGAAGACTTGAGTGCAGCCGGCGAGGAGGATGAGTATCACAGCCGAAGCCCACTCCGTGCCCCTGAGCGACGGAAACAGGATCCCCTTGCTGGGACTGGGCACCTACGGGGATCCGAAAACAGTAAGAGTTTCATTTTCGCTCGCTCGCGCGCGTCCGTTCTGACTCCTGCTGCGGAGTTCGGCCTATCACACGCGGCGGTACAGTACGAAGTGTCTCACCTGTCTGCGGTCCGCCTCGTGCCCCGAGTTTCTCATGAGTCTGCGGTTTTTTTTCTCTGAATGCTGCTGATTAACTTGTCCCAAATCAACTCTAGTTGGCTTTGATCTCAAATCACTGTTCAGTGTTGGTGATGTATGTCTATATAGTGCACTTAGCTTTGACATTACAGTATAGGCACAGGCAGTCATTTATTCTCATTATCTAGAAGGCAATGGCGCCTTTGAACTATGGCCTGTCATCTGTGCTTGTGTTGAGTAGCGGCTTGGAACAAAAACTGATTTTTCAACTCTCGCCTGTGATTTATATGTCAGACAGCACATTGCGTCCCATCTGTTAGCTTTCATTTCTGCGGTACCTGTGCTAAGCTAAGCTAAAATTCAAACCTTTCCAAGGGACTCCTTGGCACACTACCTTTGAGCATTTTGTGGTAGATATGACATAATTAAAAACCATTCAGCTGAAAACAAAGTGAATAATAGTCTCCCAAATCTTTGAATCTGTTGACAATCAAATTCTGACGTCACGTGTAAATATGACTCAGATATTATTGTGTGAATTAGAGCAAGTTTTTTTTCATGATGATTATGAGTGTATGCAAATTAGAGCTGTTTTGCGTAAGATGTGTATAAGGAGGGGATTGTTTAAAGACAGATTCACCACGAGCAAAACTTGAAACTATTTGCTTGCGGGATTCAATGAAGAGTTCATTAATGCGAGAAAATGCTCAATGTCAGGGCATTTGTGGTTTTTGGTATAAATCCTCTTAAAAAGTCACCGTGTCTCCAATCTCATCCAGCCTGTGCGTGCATGATGCAGAAGACTACTGTGCCAAGTACACAGGAATATATAATGATGAGAAACAGCGAATCTAAGGTTTGTCATTTACCTATAGCCGACAGTAGGGCTGGCCAACCCTGTTCCTGAAAATCTACCGTCCTGTAGGTTTTCACTGCAACCCTGACAAAGCACACCTCATTCAGAAGATAGAGATATCTTTGAGCTGATAATTATGGATCAGGTGAGCCAGATTAGGGTTGAAATGAAACCCGGCAGGATGGCAGATCTCCAGGAACAGGGTTGGTTACCATTGGTCTAGAAAGCATCCAGCCTGTACTTCTACCCCCTAGAGTTTCTGCCTCCATTACATGACTGGCAATCTGCTACAAACTTATCCATGCAGGATGTAACTAATTTCTACCTAGGACCTATTTTTCTACTGACTGGACCCAACCTGAAAAATCTTTCAGAAATCATTTCATGAATCCCTTTCACAAATTTAAAAAACCTAATCAAATCCCCTCGGTCTCATTGGGCAAAGTCCACATAGGATAATAGTCTTAAGTGTCGCTACCTCTTGCCTGTTTTCCCCAGACGCCCAAAGGTACTGCTTATGAGGCCGTGAAGCTGGCTATTGAAGTTGGGTACAGGCACATCGATGGGGCCCTGGTGTACTTCAACGAGCACGAGGTCGGCCAGGCCATACGTGAGAAAATAGCAGACGGGACCGTGAAGAGAGAGGACATCTTCTACTGCGGCAAGGTACGAGCCCTTTACTTCCGCTCCTGCTCCCAGGCTCGCGATGCTAAATCTCAGTCTCTCGGCCGTTGATTTTTGAAAAAACGGACTTTTGCCGTTAAGTGTCCTGTGGCGCGCTAACACCGCCAGCTCAGTGGTGCTCTAGGGCGTGGCTAAACGCCGGCCGGGCGGCTCGGATGCCTGATCCTCCCCTCCGATTTGTTTGCGACACCAGCTGTGGAACACCTTCCACCCTCCGGAGCTGGTCAGGCCCACCCTGGAGAGGACGTTAAAGGCCCTGCAGCTGGACTACGTGGATCTCTACATCATCGAGCTGCCCATTGCCTTTAAGGTATGCCCTGCGGGAGTCAATCCCACCTCAAGCCAGTCTCACCTCAATTCAGTCTCACCTCAAGCTAGTCTCACCTCAAATCAGTCCCACCTCAAATCAGTCTCACCTCGAGTCAAGTCTCACCTCAAGTCGGTCTCACCTCAAGGAAATGAATTGAAATTCAAATACTTAAAATGTGAACAGTATCGACCTTATTATGTGAACTGTATCGACCTTATTGTGAAGACAATACCGCAGTAATGAAAGACACTATAAATATTTGACTGAGCATCCGTGTTACGCATCTCAACGAACCCCTATTCTGTTAATTGCACTGTGCAAACCCTCTTCTAGCCTGGAGACTCGTTTTACCCAAAGGACGAGAACGGAAAATACATTTATCACGAGACAGACCTCTGTGCCACCTGGGAGGTGAGTTTTCCGCGTGACCTGTCTAATCCCTACCTCCTTTTTCCTTTAGAGGTGATTTGAAGGGGGAAGGTTCTCGCTCTCTGAAAAGCCAGAACGTGGTATTCTCGCACGCCCACCCATTCTCCCTCTCTCGCCTGACTGTACTTTTGTAATACGAGCCTTGCCGTATCCTGCTGTACTCAAAGTCCTAGCAAACCCAGCTGAGGAAATCACGTACAAAACAGAGCAATTAAAAGCAGCGTTTTTTTTTTTTTTTGTTGTGTTGTGTTTTTTTTCTTCTCCTGTTGGTTAAAATTTGTGGAAAATGTGAGTTCTCAAAACCAGGGATGTTCTTGTATGCATGCTCCAGCAAAAACGTGCAAATAACACATTTTATGGCTTCGTTTACCTTTACCAAAATTAATTACAGCGAGGAGGGTGATACAGAAATCAGCGGTAAAATTAAATGACCAGGCAAAAACCTGCATCGTTACCTGCAGCAGCAAAGTTATATGGGACAAAAGGCACTGGAGTCAACAAGACCTCTATAAACTAAAGCAGCGTTTCCCAACCTTTTCCCTTCCACGGCACTTTCCAAATTTACAGAATCGCATGGCACAGCACTCTCAAAAGCATAAAAAATAAACACCCTGCAGCCCCCCCCCCTCCACACACGCACGCACGCACAAGTGTTCTATTGGGGTTTTAATGAAGCGATATGCATTTGAATGACACTTATTTTGGCTTTTGTGAATGGGATTTGTTCATTTGAGTTTTTTTTTTTTTTTTTTTTAAAGGATTTTTCACACGGCACACCTGACCTCGCCTATCGGCACACCAGAGTGCCACGGCACCCGAGTTGGGAAACGCTGGACTAAAGTTCTGTGACCTTAATCACGTGCTATTTATTTTAGCCTGCAGGACCTTCGGTCTGAGTGAACTTTGTCACTGAGGAGTGTATTTTCAAGCCCTGGCTCGGTCTCGCCCTTCTCTCTCTCAATTCAATTCAATAAGCTTTATTGGCATGGTAAGGGTACACTTACATTGCCAAAGCATTCACTCACATGACAAACATAACAGACAGGCAATAACAATTTAACTACAATAAACAGAAAAAATATAAAATCCAGACAATCCACAGAAATGAAATTCTACATCTAGAACATAACGCATACAAAATGACAATGAACTATAATAATTTTACTTTTCTGGTGTCAGTGTTACTCCCTGTCCCTCAGTTTGTGGCAAGTGGCAATGTATTGTGCTGCCAAATCTACACATTCCCTTCTTTCTCCCAAAAGGAATGGCAGCTTCTCTGTCTCTGAGTGCATCTCAAATTGTGGGCAGATTTTTTTCATTTTGAGGAAGAACAGTGACCTTGTCTCTCTGTATTTCTCACATTTTGTGAGGAAATGAAGCTCTTTCTCCACCTCTTCAATGTCACAAAGTGAGCACAACCTGTCCTCTCTGGGCAGCCAGGTCTGCCGGTGTCTACCTGTCTCTATAGCCAGGTTGTGTTCACTGAGTCTATATCTTGTCAATATTTCCCTTGTTTTTAAATCTTTCACTGTGGTCAGGTAATCTGCCACAGTGTACTCTCTTTTTAGGGCCCGATAGCATTCTAATTTGCTTTGTTTTTTTGTTTGTGTGTCCCAATAGGTGATGTAATTTTCTTTATGTTTTGCTATAATTTGGTTGACTCTAATTGTTTGTATGTTGCTGTTTTGAGGCTGCTTTGTGTTAGTAGGGGTTAATGAACTAAGCTTCAAGACTAGCTGGCTGAGGGGACTCTTCTTTGGGCTCATCTCTTGGTATTTCAGGGCCTTGTAATCTCTCTCTCTCTCTCTCTCTCTCTCTCTCTCTCTCTCTCTCTCTCGCTCTCTCTCGTGAAACAGGCCCTGGAGGCCTGCAAAGACGCGGGCCTCGCGAAGTCCCTCGGCGTGTCGAATTTTAACCGCCGCCAGCTGGAGCTCATCCTAAAAAAGCCGGGCCTGAAGCATAGACCCGTGTCCAACCAGGTACCCCGCGTTTGGTCTCTCGAAGCTCGAAGCAAAGCGTACTTTCGGCACGCAACCCGAGTTGACAGTTGGGTGGAATGAATGGGTGTTGGGGTGGTGGAATGCTTCCACTGAATTTGCATTGCAAATTTCATTGTCTTAATTCGCGTCCGGTAAAGCACCCGTACTTGTTATACGAGGTTTGAAACTGAATCACATTCTGACAGAATATCCTGCATCAGTGATGGTTGTCAAACACATTTCTTGTGCTGTGTCAGTACAAATTAAAATCCAAAATGCTCCCCCTCCCCCCCTCCCCCCAATGGGATGAGATCACTGAACCATTTTTACACTGTCCACTGGCTGTATATCCTGTTTTACCTTAATTTACCCCCACTTGTCAGGTTCATAACGGATTTACAGACTTAATCATGTTATTTGCTTTGAATAAACATGGCCTGTCCGATAATGATCTTGTACCAGTGGGGCAATGTTCGGACACGTCAATTAAAGCCAACTTAGCCACTGACCTATCACATGGCACTTAAACCTGCTTGAACCAATCAGATTTCAGGAAATCAATCTCACAAGCTGTAACGCCCTATTCTGATTTTGGAGGCAGACAGTGACTGGGATTGATATTCTCTTGTTCTTCAGTAAAAAAAAAAAACATATGCTGTGGTTGGAATGAAGGATATTACTCTCGTGTGCTTTGTGAAGAACTGAGCTTCATTTACAAACTCGTGATCTCATTCGTTTGATGCAGGTGGAGTGTCATCCCTACTTCACTCAGCCGAAACTTCTGGAGTACTGTCGCCAGAACGATATTGTCATCGTGGGGTACAGTCCCCTGGGAACCTCCAGAGACGCTTCCTGGTACAGACTGTTTCCAATTCTTCAACAGTAGAGGGCGGTGTTATCCCATTAATACGGCAACGTGCACATTTAGGCTGTGAGCTGAATTCGTTCAATTAGATTCAATTTGCATTAATATCTTGTTATCAAACCTGTGCAGTACTGGCAGAAAGTGTATTTTGACATTACAATCTAATAATATTAAAGAAGACGTTAAGCAAATCAGTGACAATAAGGCCACAGGCTGCATAAACTTTTTTTATTTTCCTTTTTTTTTAAGGGTTAATCTGAAAAGCCCTCCTCTCTTAGAGGACGCTGTTCTGGTTGCCATCGGCAACAAGTATAAGAAGACATCCGCTCAAGTGGCTCTGCGGTTCAACATTCAGAGAGGCGTCGTAGTCATCCCTAAAAGCTTCAGCCCGCAACGTATTAAGCTGAACTTTCAGGTGCGTCCGAGACCGCGAGCGCTACATACGGCTCTCCCGTTGGAAATGAGACGCTGGAATGTTCTTTCGGAACGGTTTATCTCCGAAAACGCAAAACAGGCGCAAGCACTTCTGCTTTTCTCCGTGCATTCTCTGAACGCCTCATTTCCATGCTTGTGTAATTTGGCACACCCTATTGTATCAGGGTGATCAAGCCAAATTCGAATTGTGTACAAATTCTGAAAAGCATTATTTATACCTTCAAATATCCTTTCACAAAATTACTTATTTACACTTTTTTCAAACGCTGAAAATTATTGTAAGACTTATCTTTATTTAGATTTGGATTGCCATTACCTTATAAACCCATATTATTATACACCTACGTAAATACAGGCATAAAATGTATGTAAGAAAATGTGCATTCATTCCTTAATTTTAGTGTGAACAGAGGTAGGCAACCCTGGTCCTGGAGTACCTGTGCTGTTCCTGGTTTTTGTCTGAGTTTGATTGCCAGAGTTTGATGGAATACTGTGAGTTTTTACCTGAATATTCAGCGTCTGAATGGCGAAATGCTGACTGCATCCAGCACATTGCTCGTCTGTATTCCTTATGTCTTAATCCAGGCATGTGGGTATAGGTGCGGAGGAAGAAAAACCCGGATCATCTCTGGCACTCCTGGACCGGAGTTGCCTTCCCCTGGTGTAGCACCTCAACCCACGCGATTATGTACCTAAACTGGCAGCTTTCTGTGCTGTGAGAAACATAGCTGGATAATTCCGCTTCTCCCTGTTTCCAGATATTTGACTTTTCTCTAACCGAAGAGGAAATGAAAGCCATCGAGGGACTCAACAAAAACATCCGATTCGTGGAGCTGCTCATGTGAGAGAAGGATCATCTAAGCATCAGAGTGCCTCTGATGTGTTTTTACAAATACTGCGTATTAAAAGAAAAACTATAGGAGAGGGTGTCTGGCAGCTTTGCGAGATTAAACACTAGTACTGTTTAATCTCTAGTATTGTTTTGTTTCACTGCAAATTAGCTCTGCTGTTTTCTTTGAAATACATGAGTCTTGTTGAGCACCTGTACATGCCACTGCTATTTCTAGACAAGAATGCAGTATAGCAACAGCTCATTATCAAATATGTGACCTTCTATCATTTCACTTTAAATCCCCCCCTTTCATGACACTCATGTTACATGTACCCCCATTCCAGCACTTTTTGTAATTTGTATTTGTCCTAATATTGTAGCTTGTTCTTCTCCCTAGTTTGGCTTGGCATAAGTTAGGTCAGAATAATGCTCACTGCGTGAACTGAACTGTGTTCTTGGCTATAAATAGCTGTACAAAATTAGTATCGTACCCTATTGAACCTGTGTTTTGTAGTTGTCCAACAACCATGATTTGCACTCTTTGTACATCGCTTTGGATAAAAGCGTCTGCTAAATAAATGTAATGTAATATTCTTCTTTGCACCTTCCATTTATTTCAGGTGGAGTGACCATCCAGAGTATCCGTTCCACGAGGAATACTAACAGCCTCGAGACCTTCAGTATATCATAGAATTTATTCCTGTACCACTTTGGGCCTGCAGTTTCTCAATAAAGGAAAACTGCAATAAACAACCAACATTTTGTTTACAATCTTTTATTCTTTTTGTTTGCGCAGTGTTAATCAGCTGACTGCATACATTTGCACATTATGTGTTAGCCTGTCTCATGGGTTCAGTGGATGAACTATTCTGACAGACTTGAATTTCCGTCTGCACAATATTGCAGCCATTTCTCTGCATTGTGTTTGGTGGATTTTTCTACCGTCGCACTGTATTTACAGCTGAAACTTGATTTATAACTATATAGGATATTCTTATTTGCCACGCCATACTCTGAAGTGTGAGCAACTTAAACAGCGTGAAGCAACTCACAGTAAGCCACAAGAAGGAAATTACTTCTAGTGATGACTGAGGAGGGAAAATTCAAAATAAAAGCAAGAATTTTGCATTTCAAATTGTCACTGATCGAGTGAAGAGTGTCATGGGGATTCCATGCCTGTCTGCTTGCCGTTCTCTGTTCACATATGCATGTTATTATTGTCATCAAAATAGCACATAGAATGAGAATTCATAGAAGAGGAGCCATTTCTGACACAAGAAATCAGTAATTATATAGAGCCAAAGGGCAACAGCTCCAAGATGGAGCCCAGAAAATGAAAATCAAACTAGTAATGACAAACATATTAACAAAATCATGTTACAGCCAATATTATATGTCACATAAAGTATCACAGCAGCATTACATGAAAAAAAATATTATTCACATAAAATTTCAAGGGCAAAAAATGTCCTGAAAATGATATTATAGTGCACATTGTGGCAAAGATAGTAACTGCTGTTCTGAAACAATAGTTTATTGTTGTTAATGAATTAATTTATTTGTGCAGGAGAAAAACACAGTTGACAGCAGCATACATGCGTGGGAACACACAGGAACACCAAAGACAATATTAAAAAATGGCAAGACAGTTTATTAACAAATAAAAACTCAGTCTTATTTTCAGTTTCCCAAGCAGGTTGCCTGGCCCTCCAGATTTAGTCCTTAATATGCCCTTGCCTAAATTATTCATGTGCACACATTCGTACTATGACAGCTGATATGAAAATTTCTGATGATGGAACCAAGGGCAAACAATTGCCAATGTAAGCATGGCAATACTTTTTGTAGGCCACCGAAGACGAATGAACAAATAATACTACAAAAAAACTAAACTTAAGTACCAGAACAAGTTTATCAGCGCACCACAACAGCAAAAGGTAAATCACCGCCATCTACTGTTTTGGAGTGGAGACGCGACGTGGACGACTAAATCCGGTCTGCCATTCCAGTCGAATAACATTCGCTTGTTCATTTTCCAGTGCTCGCGGGAAATTCCCCTCGGGTCTATTTTTAAAGAAAATAATGCCTACCGACATATTCCCGTTAAAATAGGATCGTTCGAATTGTATTAATGGAGGACACAAGCAGACCGTTCAGTTGTATCACACAAAGCAATCCCAGAATATCCGGAACCCAGAATCCGGAAGTTATACCTTTGACCTTTGCATTTTATCCCACGGATTTATACTTACATATCCATCCGCACTGTTAATTTCGACAGAACTTATGTAAGGTTATCGTAGAAATCGAATTGCATAAACTAATGCGTTGCATTGTATTGCGATAAATCAACTGCGCAATAAAAGTTACGATAAAAAGTAGATGGTAATAATATTTCCCTAGGACCCTAACGGTTGTGATGGTGGATGGATACTTTGTTGTTACAAAGGTGGTGATACGACAACAGTGAGAAAGGAAGGTGGAAATACATATTTCAAAAAAAAGATATGCACAGAATTGTTTTTATAAATGATTGAATATTCGCATATTAGGTGATAAATATCGATCGATCATGTTGTTTGAATTGTGGGCTTTGTTTATTCAGGCTTTTTTCTGCGTTCTAACAAGGTAGCTAGCCACCTTGCGAAGTTGTTCGACAGCGGCAGTGTGGCACTGGCAGTACTCCAGCAACTAGCGAGCTACTTGGTATTTTAATGGCTAACAAACTAGCCAGATAGGAGCTAGCTATTTTTAAATTGTCTCTCGATGCAAGTATTATCATCATGTCCGAGACATCTTACTTTGACTGACTGTGCGGGAAGTATTTTTTTAAACTTTATATTTTTATGAATGGGAAATCGTCAGGCTGGTTGCTTGATCCGTCAACTGTTTCAAAGAAGAATCGGATGAAATGTGTCGTCCGGCAAGCTTTGAAGTGGATTATTACGAATTATTAGCTTGTTTGCTTCACCCTATGTCTTTACAACGGAACAAACAGGATTCAAACGATAGAATAATGGACTGTCGCGACGCACCCAGGTCACTGATGGATTACAAAAGTGCACCATAAATCATGTGAACATTTTCTGTACAGTAAAATCTACACTCGATTGCGTGAAATCTAAACATTGAAAGATATATATTTTTCCTTTTTGAACCTTGGATTTGGTTCTGTCGCCCTGGTACCATATTTCCTTTAAAGGGGATATGAAATTGCTTTTGATGGATCTCCTTCTGCGCTCCAGGTAGTCCCCAACCTCTACTGCGCAGGGAGTGGTGGGGGAGGACTCCGGGTAGGGCCGCAGTTTCCTTGTGATGTAGCGAGCGACTAACCATGGAATGAACTCCATTTGTACAAGTTTTTTTTCTTTAACAACATATTGTACACATCCACTCGTCAGCGTTTGGAAAAAATAAAGGAATATTCACCACCCACCGGGATGTATGAATGGACATGCGTGGAAAGCGCATACTTTTAAAGGAAACGACGCATTAGAAATGGACGGTTTTGGTTTGTAAATATTTCTGCAGCTAGTCAACTAGTGCCATCAGCAATTATGGAAGAAATTGAATAATTCGCCAAACGACTGTTTTGGTACTTTTTTAAGACTAATTATGCACGTCGCGGGCCAGTGTTGGTTAAGATTACACCATTTTACATTTTTTAAAATAACATTTAATTTGGAAGAACCTTGAACCGTTGTGACACATTATCATGTCGGTATACGCCGAATTCGTTCCTCCTCCGGAGTGTCCCGTTTTTGAACCAAGTTGGGAAGATTTTTCGGATCCATTAGGATTTATAAACAAGATCCGACCCATTGCTGAAAAAACTGGTATCTGCAAAATTCGCCCCCCTGAGGTAACTCAACTGTTTCTTTTGGAATATCTTGGCCAAAAAGCTTCCATTTTATACTGTGCACCGTCATTGCTTTGTCTTGTTTTTATTATTTTCTGTTGTCTCTTCGGCCTATTTGCGAAAATCTGTTGAAGCAGGTATAAATCTACGTATTTCAACCGAGGAGGTAAAATATAAAGAAGCCAGGTTTTGCTCAGTTTTGTTACCATATGCTTCAAGAATCTGTTGCCCGAGCGAACATGACCAAAATATCTTGCACTTAACGTGCAATAGAGGCCCTAATCAGGTCGTATACAACCAGACGCGTTACCTTTTAAATTTAATGCAAAAAGTTGTCACCTTTCTTGCATAAAATAAACAATCGGAGATTCTTAGTATTGCAATAACGTTGAACCCGCGCTTTATTCATCAATGAAGTCAAAATTAAACGCTGGCCTGTTTCCCCTACTTTTGACTGTAAGATGTCATTGCCCTAGTTTCTCGCCTCCACACAAATGCTGTAATTGATGTTTAATGTTTTGATCGCTCATATGATGGTGTGGCTTTTCCGTAGGTCAGTATACATTAATTAACAGAAGAAAATATAAACATATATGAAATCTGTCGAAGGGTAGCGTCAAGGCAGTTGATGGCTTTTAATGACTTATTTACATTGTCCATACGTTAATATTGTAAGGCCCGAGATTTTCCAGGCGACTGAGAGGTCACACAGCCGACGGAGCTCCGGGAAGTAGCAGCAGAGAATGGACACAAATTATATCATAGTTAATTCCTCCGGTAATTGAGGCGTGCAAAATTGGGCCTAACCCCTTTGCAGATTGCCGATTTGATCTAATTACGTCGAAGGTTAGCCACCCGTCATTTTCACTAATACATCTCAATTGAAAGTTGGTATCCGCGGAGGACGTAGTTGCACGTTTGTACCACATCTGCTCTATTCTAGCCGACAGGTGTACGACCTTAGGCAGTCTGGGACACTCCCCGACAGCTCATCCTCTGCACTGGCCTTGCACCGTTTTACGGCTTTGAGGCTTAAACACGTCTGCGTACCTTCACTGTAATAATATTGTAAATATTTCGTGAACTTTGAGCTGAGTGTATCGGCTCTCTCTTTGATTTAAGATACTGTTTCCCAGCGGCTCTGAAAACTTTGGTTTAGTGCACGGGCCATTCAGAGCCATTGCACAATGTTGGTTTGAATTTCTACATGTTTTTCATAATCTGTTAACAAAAAAAAAGTTAAAGTGACATCGTAAAATATTTGGGGAAACGCATCATTTTAGAGAAGTGGATTTTTAAAGGGAGAAGTCTAATGGTTGCAGAGAAGCCTGGTCCTTTATTATCACTGTGTGGCACGCTAATTGTGCGCTCAAATGAGTTCACTTGCACTTGTGACCTTATTTAACAGGACTGGCAGCCTCCGTTTGCCTGCGATGTGCGAAACTTCCGCTTCACTCCCCGGGTCCAGAGGCTGAATGAGCTAGAGGTAAATACACGTGTGTGTGTGTGTGTGTGTGTGTGTGTGTGTGTGTGTGTGTGTGTGTGTGTGACATGTAACACTTTGGGGCGTTTTTTCTCATTTTGCACCCAGGTACATTGCAGGATTGTGACTTTGCTGCATCTCATTCTGAATGTTCATTACCTGGTTGCATTGCATGGTCGTAACTTTTACTAGCGTCTTACTCTTAACATTACTACACGGCCGTTTTGCTGGGTGGTTTAACTTTTAAGCGGTGGCTCGCGCTTAATGTTCACTGCACGGTTGCACTGTCACATTGCGGAATGCGCAGAGGACTTTAGACCCTAAGATGCGCAAACTGCAGGCTCTGTCGCGCATCCGTAAGGAGCATCCTCCGGCACAGTGTCCCTACGAACGGACACAGGGGAGGGAAGTGGTGCAACGCAGAGGGAAAAACCTGGCGCTACGGAGCACGGGGTTGGACAAAAAAGCCTTGGCTCAAGGCTGAATGCTGTGCTTGTAGGCCAGGGGGCCCCACCAAGGATTTTGGGTTCTATGAAAAGATCTCACATTGGGCCCCACCACCCCAGAAAACCCTATGTTCTAATATTTTTTGAGGACCCCTGTCAGTCAGGGCTCTTGGAATCGTCCTAATATTCGCCCCCCTTATGGAACCCCTTCTCCTAGGCCCTGACCCGCGTCAAGCTCAACTTCCTGGACCAGATCGCCAAGTTCTGGGAGCTCCAGGGGTCCCGGCTGCGGCTCCCTCACGTGGAGAGGAAGCTCTTGGACCTGTATGTCCTCAGCAAGGTAGGAAACTCCGAAAACACAGAGAATCTCCATTTGGCTTCTGTTCCGTGGAGATACAGAGGCACAAGATGGAGGCTATTTCAGCGTTGAAACGGCAGTTGATCCTGTCTGACTGCATATGTCATTGTACATGACGCTCTGATGAGAATGTCTGTTCAGGACGTAACTGGCGCAATGAAAGTGCTTCTCCAGACTGTGCGTGTTTTGTGGGGACCGTGCTCTGGGGCTGGCTGGCCTCCGGGTCTGTTCGGCCTGCGCTTTCTGAAGCGCGTGTGACCTGACGGTGGGACCCTGTGCGCAGACGGTGTCGGCGGAGGGGGGGTTCGTGACGGTGTGTAAGGAGAAGCGCTGGTCCAAGGTGGCGTCCAGGATGGGCTTCCCCGGCGGGAAGAACACGGGCTCGCTGCTGCGCACGCACTTCGAGAGGATCCTCTACCCCTACGAGCTGTTCCAGAGCGGGGCCTCCCTCACCGTGAGTCCCTCTGCCTCTCTCAGACACACACACACACACTCACACGCAGACACACACACACACTCACGCACACATGCATACACACACGCAAACAATCACCCGCGCGCGCAAACACGCGCATGCACACGCACATTTTAACAAACAGACAAGTACTGGCCTCGCCAACTGCGCTGAAGACATATGGTCCCGCCCACATGTAGCTGATGCTGGCTTTATGAGCAGAAGAATCGGTGTTCTGTAATTATGAGGGGTAAACATTCATAGATGTTGCTTCCGTCAGGCTGGATTTCTCAAAAGGAGAAAGAAAAAAAACTCTGGAAAAACGTCTGAAATTATAGTGCCACCGAACGCCTTCCACCTTTTCTCATTTCTCATTTGTCATTTTCTCATTTCTCATTTGAAATGGACAGATGTGAATTCCACTTACTGGAAAACACTCACCGGTGGGTCTGTGTAATGGCTGCTGCACCTTCCCATTATGAATGAGATCGAAGAACAGGCCGCAGTGTCAGGATGAGCGTTGAGATTGGTTTAGTTTTTCCTCTGCTGTCCGCCCATTGGCGAGCAGCGGTGACGAGCGGTGCGCCCCCTACGAACCGGAGGCCCTGCCCGTTATTCCGTCCAAACACCTGTGGAATGCCCGGCAACGGCGCGCGTTGTTTGATCTGGCGCCGGTCCACCGCGGTAAGCGGGCAAAAGCTGGCGCGCCTGCGGGTCTAAGTTCGCCGGCGCTGACCGCCAGGGCCGCGGGCGGCTCGAGAGCGCGGCCGTGCGGCGGTGCCCCTCGCGAGTCGAGCAGCTTACCCGTGCTCCGCCGGGTCCCTTGGCCCCCGCTAGCTCTGATCTGCGGCGCGTTCTTTTCCCAGCGAGCGGCCTTGTGTCTCAGGCACATACCTCCCCGTAAGCCGTAAGCCTTGCGGCAGCTGTGCTGCTCACAGCCGGAAATCCACCCGCTCTTTGGGACGCATCAGGTATTTCCTCTGTAGCCAATCGAATCAACTCGGCGAAGGCGGCGCAGAGGTGAAGGTAGCGATGCACACGTGGCTGGCGAGTGGCTGAATAGGGACAGTAGGTGTGTTTAAAACACTTCACACTGCCGTGAACTGCCCTCGTGGATTCTGCCCAGTGTCTAAGCCGGCGGTTCCAGATGCGCTTCTCCCAGATGTGGTAAGTGCCGTTCCCCGACCGGAAGCCAAGTGGCTCTGGGGCCATGGAGGAATCGAGGAAACGTGTATTTGGCGAGCGGAACTTCCTTGTTCCGTCAAGAGTCAGTTTTTAAGGCGCGTCAATTACAGGCGTGGTTAATGCGGAGCGGTGGATCCAGAAGTCAATCATTTTTATGTCACGCGTTCCGAAAAAAATGCTTCCGCAAGGGATGCGCTCGTGTTTCCTTGCTCAAGCCTCCTTCGGGAGGCTCCTAGCTCCTTCGTGGAGCATTTACCGGGTTGGAACGTCCTCAAAGATGGCGAACGTCGATCGATTTCCATGTCAGGCGAGGACCGAGGAGATGAGGATGGGTGAAATAAGCTGTTGGAATGAGCCTCGGGTCTAGCAGACTTTTTGCAGATGCTATGGAGGTCGGTGTCCCGGGGTAGAGACTCGTCCCTCTGTAACCCCGAGGTCTTGTTTTGGGGCTCCCCCATTCCATGCGCAGGGCATCCACAAGCTGTACGACGAGGGGCCGGACGGGGACGAGCCGGACGAGGGCTTGGAGAAGGGCCGAGAGGAAGAGGAGGTCGAGGAGAGGGGGGACGGTCGGGACAGCCCGTGCGACAGGGGGCAGGGCAAGGACCTCACCATTCCCGAGAGGCGGTCCCGACGCCTCAAATCTGCCGAGGTAGGCACCGTGGGGGGCGGGGCATGGCTGGGTGGGGCGGGGCGGGGCTACAGTGACTGAAAGACCATATAGGCTCACCAGATACTCCACTGCCGAGTTCCTTCTGTCCTCTCTGCTTCATAACCACAGAATGTTCCGGTTGGTAACACAGTTTCCGGTGTTGTTTTACGGTACAGAAAGTTTATTTTCACACTGTAGTCCCAGGTTCAGTATTGCGTCGAAAGAGGATTTGTATGAACACAGTCAATAGTCTGCTTGTGTAGTTTGTGCCTCAGTGGAATCCTATGATGCGCATCTCCATATTTGTAATGTCCATCTTTGGAGTGATTCTCTTCTAGAAGTTGCCGTGACTAATGTTTGAAATGGTTAACAGTGTGATCTCCTCATGATTAATACTGCAGACTTGAACCTGCAATCCTCGGTTCCTCATCAGTGCTTTTAAATGCGCGCACGTGGACTCGCGTCATCTGCAGTTCGGCCACCAGGGGGCGGCGTCGGTCTGCGAGCCGGCGGTCATTTCTCAGCCCCCTGACCCCTCTCCCCCCCCTCCCTTTCCCATCTCCCTCCCACCAGCAGGACGGCAAGGAGCTGAAGAGCCTGCGCATTTTCGGCAGCAGTCCCAAGATGGTGGGCCTGGAGATCGTCCCGGCCGGTACGGGTCCTGCTCGGAAAACCAAAAACCCAAACACGGCCTAGGGAGAACCGCAACACCGTCGCCTGCACATGAGCACACCGGTGTTACTGCTGGAAGCGTGGAACTAGCGTTCTCTTGCTCCTTATTTTCATACTCCCTGTCAGTTATTATATTAGCCGATTTAGTCTGGGAGAAATATTTGACTTTTTTTCCCCCTCTTCTTTTTTTGAAAGAAACAGCGCACATTTGACAGTGAACCTTTGGGGTGTTTGGCACAAAACCAAGCACACAGGGATGGCCTATAATTGCTATAAAATCCAGCCGAAAACTTTCCAGAGTTTCCTTTGCTCTTAGAATGGACTCATATTTACGTATATCTATGTTTTAGGTTTGCTTATCGAAAGTTTATTGAAAGGGGAAAAATTACAAGAGAACGTTTCAAACAGCACTTCGAGAAACTTTTAAAACTTATTGAATGCCTTCCATTTTCCTCATTTCCTGAAACGATTAGTTATTCTTTTTTGAGAAACGATGAAGGAAGATGACCTGTCTGGTTCCTTCGCCTCGGCGAAGAGGCCGCTCACTCTTTTCTCCTCCTCCTCCTCCTCCTCCTCTCGCGCAGACGACGGCTTCAACAGGAAGCAGCGGCACCTCAAGGCGCAGGCCTTCGCCATCAAGATGCGCCAACGCAAGGAGACCCTGGAAGTGAACTTTGTGAGTGTGTCTGAGAGCGCGTGTCTGCGTCCGTGTGACTGTGGGCGGATGTGACGGGTGCGTACTGTGCAGCCCGTTTAGGTGATTCGTTGGTTGTGAATCGGCTACCAAAGTGAATGGGTGTCGCTAGCATGCTTGTTGGAGTGTGTGTATTTCTTTGTGTAAAAGTAGTTATGTTTTGTTTATCTGGTTCGGTGATTTAAGTCTGCTCTTTGTGAGTGTTTATGGTTTATCTGGTCGTATCTTTGGCTTTACGCTGTGTGTATGAGTGTAGATTATCTGGTTATATATTTGGATCTACGCTGTGTGTATGTGTATGTACATTATCTAGTGACATGTTTGGATTTCTGCCATATGTATGAGTGTGTATAGATTATCTGGTTACACGTTTGGCTCTGCGCTGTGTGCGTGAGTGTGTGCAGATTATCTGGTGACATGTTTGGATCCCAGCTGTATGTATGAGTGTGTATAGATTATCTGGTGACATGTTTGGACCTTAGCCGTGTGCACGGGCGTGTAGATGATCTGGTTTCCCGCTCCCTCTCTCAGATCGACCTGTACATGTGCCTGGCGTGTGGCCGGGGCGACGAGGAGGACCGCCTGCTCCTGTGCGACGGCTGCGACGACAGCTACCACACCTTCTGCCTCATCCCGCCCCTGCAGGAGGTGCCCAAGGGCGACTGGCGCTGCCCCAAATGCGTGGCGGAGGTACGGAGGCACCCCATCCCGTCTGTCCGTCTGTCCCCGTCTCCCCGGTTTGCCCTGTCCTTCGCGAGCTACATTGCATTACAGTCACTTAGCAGGTGCATTGTAGCGTTAGCGTCCTGGTCTCATTTGCAGGAGGGGGAGGGTGGGGGGGCGAGGGGGTCTGAGGGTACGAGCGTGTGTCTGGCGCATTAGTGCAGACCGAGCGCGTCTGTGGTGCACGTCGAAGACCGAGCGTGACCGTCCGGCGCGTTTCGTTCCCCCCCTCAGGAGTGCAGCAAACCGCGGGAGGCGTTCGGGTTCGAGCAGGCCGTGCGGGAGTACACCCTCCAGAGCTTCGGCGAGATGGCCGACCACTTCAAGTCCGACTACTTCAACATGCCCGTGCACGTAGGTGTCCACTTCCTGGCCGGTCTGCAAGCAGAGCCACTGCTGTTTACTAATAAACCATCTCTCTCATTCCTTCTCCACTGTCTCTGTAAAAAATGTGTTGTTCTCACTCCTTCCCCTCCTCTGTCTCACTCTCTGTCTCCTCCCTCCCACTCACATTCTTATTTTGACTCTATCCATTCCTCTTCCTTCCTCCTATCCCTCCCTCTCTCCCTCCCTCCCTCTTTCTCAGATGGTGCCCACGGAGCTGGTGGAGAAGGAGTTCTGGAGGCTGGTGAGCAGCATCGAGGAGGACGTGATCGTGGAGTACGGCGCCGACATCAGCTCCAAGGACGTGGGGAGCGGCTTCCCCGTCCGGGACGGGAAGAGGAGGCTGCTGTCCGAGGAGGAGGTGAGGGGCGGGGCCAGACCAGACCAGCCCACCGTCCTGTAGGTCTTCACTCCAACCCTAACACGGCACACCTCAGTCCACAGCTAGGGATTGGCACTGAGCTAGTTAGTAGAGTCAGGTGTGCCGCATTAGGGCTGAAGTGAAAACCTACAGGACTGGAGATCTCCAGGAACAGGGCTGGGAATCACTGCAGTGGATGATACGCTCTTGTGTTCATACCCAGCGAATTAAAATGGACAGATGACATGAAGTCATGAGTCAGCTAGTCATCTCTCCCCCCCTTTCTCTCTCTCTCTCTCTCTCTCTCCCTCCCTCTGCCCCCCCCTTTCTCTCTCTCTCTCCCCTCTCCCCTTCTCTCTCTCTCTCCCTCTCTCCCTCTGCCCCCCCCCCTCTCTCTCTCTCTCTCTCTCTCTCTCTCTCTCTCTCTCTCTCTCTCTCTCTCTCAGGAGTATGCTAACTCCGGCTGGAACCTGAACAACATGCCGGTGCTGGAGCAGTCTGTGCTGACGCACATCAACGCGGACATCTCGGGCATGAAGGTGCCCTGGCTGTACGTGGGCATGTGCTTCTCCTCCTTCTGCTGGCACATTGAGGACCACTGGAGCTACTCCATCAACTTCCTGCACTGGTGAGGCTCCGCCCCCCCCCCTTCCATCCCTCCGTCCGTCCGTCCGTCTGTCCATACGTCCGGCATAGGTCTTTCTGGTGTCCCAACATCCCTTAAAAGTAATGGCCACTGTTGGGCACTTGAGTGGAATTTCTGGGGTGAAATGTTGGCTAAACGCCCCCCCGTCCTGCCCCCCCTCGCAGGGGCGAGCCGAAGACGTGGTACGGGGTCCCGGCGCACGCGGCCGAGCAGCTGGAGGCGGTGATGAAGAAGCTGGCCCCCGAGCTCTTCGACTCCCAGCCCGACCTGCTGCACCAGCTGGTCACCATCATGAACCCCAACGTCCTGATGGAGCACGGCGTCCCGGTGCGTCTCCGTCCCCCCCCTCCGTCACCCCCCTACCTCCCCCCCGCCCTGTCCCGCCCCCAAACCCCGGCTCACCAACCCCTGTCCGCCCACAGGTGTTCCGGACCAATCAGTGCGCGGGAGAGTTCGTGGTGACCTTCCCCCGGGCCTATCACAGCGGGTTCAACCAGGGCTACAACTTCGCTGAGGCGGTTAATTTCTGCACAGCCGACTGGGTATGTCCACCATGGGGCCGTGAACCCAAAATTAGCCTACAGCGTATTCTATTCATCTCCATTCCATTCTTCAGTGCACAGACGTTATCAGAAATGCCAGATGACGTAAATGATTGGTGTCAATACAGTAATTGAGCAGAAAGAGCGTTTTTCACATGGATTGCGGACTGCCCAATATGAGTCACGAGATATGTTCTAAACAGGTAGTCAAAGTAACTGTGATAGGCTGCAGTAGAACTTGGCTGTTGTGGAAGGTAACTTTGGGGTTCCTTTGGCTCCTCCCCCTGGCTCCCCTGACCCCTCCCCCTGGCTCCTCTGACCCTTCCCCCCTGCTCCCCTGACTCCGCCTCTCGTTCTCTTCGTCGTCCCCCCCCCCCCCCCCCGCAGCTTCCGCTGGGGCGCCAGTGCGTGGCCCACTACCGCCGCCTCCACCGCTACTGCGTCTTCTCCCACGAGGAGCTGCTCTGCAAGATGGCCGCCGACCCCGAGTGCCTGGACGTGGAGCTGGCGGCCGCCGTCTTCCGCGAGATGGGCGAGGTGACGGAGGAGGAGGCCCGGCTGCGGCAGGCCGTGCAGCAGATGGTGAGGGATGGGGTGGGTTAGACGGGTGAGGGGGGGTGGGGGGTCCCCGAAGATGCGGTGCTGTTTGACGTACAGGTTTTGGGCGCTCACGTCGGGGCTGTTTTGCTGATTATCCCTCACCTGGCCTGCAGGGGGTGCTGTCCTCGGAGCAGGAGGTGTTCGAGCTGGTGCCGGACGACGAGCGGCAGTGCCAGAAGTGCAAGACCACCTGCTTCCTGTCGGCGCTCACCTGCTCCTGCAGCCCCGAGCGGCTGGTCTGCCTGCACCACGCCGCCGACCTCTGCGACTGTCCCCTCGGCAACAAGTGCCTCAGGTGAGACCGGCCGGGCAGACGCGCCCGACTGACAGACCTGTCTCAATGTCAGAGAGACCTGTCTGACATCACTTCAGAGAGACCTGTCTGTCTGACCGCTCAGTCTCAAATCAGAGAGACCTGTCTGTCTGGCCAGTCTCGGATCTCCTGTTGTGTGTACAAAGCAAGTGAAGGGTAAAGTCGCTATCTACATACATGGGTGGGTGGGGTCAGAGGCGGAGCTATGGGGGCGGGGCCAGCTGGGGGCGGGGCTGGCTGGGGGCAGCATCCGGCGCAGTCTTAAAGACCCTCTCTCTCTCTCTCTCTCTCTCTCTCTCTCTCTCTCTCTCTCTCTCAGGTACAGGTACGCCCTGGAGGAGTTCCCCTCCATGCTGCACGGGGTCAAGTCCCGCGCCCAGTCCTACGACACCTGGGCCAAGAGGGTCTCCGAGGCCCTGGCTGCCGACCACAAGAACAAGAAAGGTGTGGAACGGGGGGGGGGGATAATTATACACTGTGCACTTCAGTTCAGTGTGCTGTATCAACATGCAATACAGGCAAGAGTTATTGCAACAGCACTGTATGGATTTTAATACAGAAAATCATAAATTATTGTTTTATCTGTATGGTTTTATTTTGATTCATGTTATTTCCCTTTCCTTAAGGTTAGTAGACACGAGTAAAATGTCACTGTAAAAAGTCATCTCTTTTGGAGACTGAAATGCAGACTGAATTCTGAAATCTGTCTGGTGGCTGTGTCTGGGCACTATGACTGTACCCCTGGGAACTGTGACCGGGCACTACGACTGTAACCCGGGGAAACGCAGGGAGACTGTGACTCTTACGCACGCCTGTGCTGCAGACCTGATCGAGCTGAAGGTGATGCTGGAGGACGCGGAGGACAGGAAGTACCCCGAGAACAACCTGTTCAGACACCTGAAGGAGATGGTGAAGGAGGCCGAGACCTGCTCCTCTGTGGCACAGCTACTCCTCAGCCACAAGCAGAGACACAGGTCAGCCGCACACAGTACACACACACACACACGTACTGTACACACACACACACACACACACACACACACACGTACAGTACACACACACACGCACACACACACACGCACACACACGTACTGTACACACACACACACACACGTACTGTACACACACACACACACACACACACACACACACACACGCACACACACACACACAGCTCTGATGCCCGGCGCTCTGTCCCCACGCTGAGGCAGGCAGCGGCCGGAGAGCAGTCGCACCCGCAGCAAGCTGACGGTGGAGGAGCTCAAGGCCTTCGTGGAGCAGCTCTTCCGCCTGCCCTGCGTGATCAGCCAGGCACGACAAGTCAAAGTGAGAGCGCCAAAACCGCCACACCGCCTTCCGGAGTGTTCCTTTCTGTTTTATTGTGGCCTGCCACATCCTCCCCTGTTTGAAGGACAGCTAACACTAATATGGTCTAAATACAAAATGTTACATGAAGAATATAAGTATGTCTGTACGTGGGTAAATGTTGTATTTTGTCAACGTTTACTTATGGACGCTTAGCCAACCATGAAGTTATAACAGCTGTGCATTGTGGTTGGGTATGATAGGTATATTACTTTATAAAAGCATTACATTTGCATGCCGTACATTACATCACATTTATTTGGCAGATTCTTTTGTCCAAAGCGACGTACAATAAGTGCATGCCAAAGGTCGTTGGGACAATTACAAAACACAGGTCAGATAAGGGACATTACTCATTCTGTAAGAGTTGTGCATAGCCATGAACACATTCAGTTCACACGGTAAGCATAGGCTAAGTACAGTTTGTGTAGTAGTGTGGGTATTACAGTTAAGACATTACAGGTAGCAGAATGGCTGGTCTGAATGGTTTGTTCTAGGCTAAGTACAGTTAGTGTAGTAGTGTGGGTATTACAGTTAAGACATTGCAGGTAGCGGAATGGCTGGTCTGAGTGGTTTGTTCTTGGCTAAGTGCAGTTAGTGTAGTAGTGTGGGTATTACAGTTAAGACATTACAGGTAGCAGAATGGCTGGTCTGAATGGTTCGTTCTAGGCTAAGTACAGTTAGTGTAGTAGTGTGGGTATAACAGTTAAGACATTGCAGGTAGCAGAATGGCTGGTCTGAATGGTTTGTTCTAGGCTAAGTACAGTTAGTGTAGTAGTGTGGGTATAACAGTTAAGACATTGCAGGTAGCAGAATGGCTGGTCTGAATGGTTTGTTCTTGGCTAAGTACAGTTAGTGTAGTAGTATGGGTATTACAGTTAAGACATTGCAGGTAGCAGAATGGCTGGTCGGTCTGGGTGGTAATGTGGTTTTGCGCCCCCTCTGCCCCCCCCCCCCCCCCCCAGGAGCTGCTGGAGAACGTGGAGGACTTCCACGAGCGGGCGCAGGCGGCGCTGGCGGACGAGACGCCGGACTCCTGCAAGCTGCAGGCGCTGCTGGACCTGGGCGGCGGGCTGGACGTGGAGCTCCCCGAGCTGCCCAGGCTGAAGCAGGAGCTGCAGCAGGCGCGCTGGCTGGACGAGGTGCGCCTGACGCTGGGCGAGCCGCACCGCGTCACCCTGGAGCTGATGAAGAGGCTCATCGACTCAGGCGTGGGCCTGGCGCCGCACCACGCCGTGGAGAAGGCCATGGCCGAGCTGCAGGAGGTGCTCACCGTCTCCGAGCGCTGGGAGGACAAGGCCCGCACCTGCCTGCAGGCCAGGTGAGCCCCGCCCCCCCCCTTACCCACAATGCCTTTCATCTGGAAACCACGCGCTGAGAATTCTCAACAAAACATTACGACTGACCAAGGAATTGTTTTCTGAGTACTGGTGGAAGCATAGGTGAAACTTTCTTTTAAATTTTTGGTAATCCTCAATAATTTCCTGGTGTCTGTAATGTATTTCTAATTGTATTTGACCCAGTTATAGCATGCTAACCTGACTACCCCTTCAGCGTAATGCTATAATGTTTCTTCTCTATGATATTTTTATTGTAATGCTGTGTTTTTATGAAAACCCACCATGTGCTCAACGGTCATTAAAACGGAGTGCGCACCAGGCATGTATACACACGTTTATAGGGCATCGCGTCGTGGCTAGCGGTGCTAATTCGGCTAGCGGCTAGCGGCTAACGGCGCCGAGCGGTCCTCTCTCCCCCGCCCCCAGGCCGCGGCACAGCATGGCCACGCTGGAGAGCATCGTCACGGAGGCCAAGAACATCCCGGCGTACCTGCCCAACGTGCTGGCGCTCCGAGAGGCCCTGCAGAAGGCCAAAGAGTGGACGGCCAAGGTGGAGGCCATCCAGGTAGGGCCCCGCCCCTGGCCCCGCCCCCGTCCCCGCCTCCAGCGAGCACTTGTACCTGTTCAGTAGCAGTGTTGGGCTTCTGAACCTAAGCTGCTATCACAGCCTGTGGATCCTTGTTAGAGCTTTCAAAGTTAAGATTTAAGAGACAGTAAAGAGAAGGCTAACTGTAGGGGAGCTTGTACATTTGCACGTCAAGTCAAGTCGCTGGTTTTTTATTTGTTGGTTTACTTGCTTTGCCATCATCCGCAAACCAAGCTGGCTCACAAAGCTACTTTTTGGGGGTTCGGTATTTTTATAGTGTTTATTAAAATGGCGTACTATTGAAATGCTCTGCTCAAAGGCCCAAGGATTTGACCCCGCGATCTGCAGTGTCCCCAGCCCAGCTCTGTTGCGTTGTCGCCCCCTGGTGGGCGGGCGGCGCCACGTTTCTCACGGTTTTCCGCGTCCTCCTCCTCCCGCAGAACGGCAGTAACTACGCCTACCTGGAGCAGCTGGAGAGCCTGCTGGCCCGGGGACGCTCCATCCCCGTGCGGCTGGACCCCCTGCCCCAGGTGGAGTCCCAGGTGGCCTCCGCCCGCTCCTGGAGGGAGAGGACGGCGCGCACCTTCCTCAAGAAGAACTCCACCTACACCCTGCTGCAGGTGAGGAGCACTCCCCTTCCCAACTGTGATGCCTCGGGCCAGGGCAGGACAGGGGAGGAGGGCGGGTAAGGGTGGAGTTTGGATGTTTTAAATGCTGATGGAGTGAGTGTGTGCGTGTGCGCGTGTGTGTGTGTGCGTGTGTGTGTGTGTGTGTGTGTGTGTGTGCGTTTCAGGTTCTGAGCCCTCGTCAGGACATCGGGGTGTACGGCAACAGCAAGAGCAAGCGCAAGCGGGCCAAGGAGCTGCTGGAGAAGGAGCGGGGGCTGGACCTGGAGGGGCTGAGCGACCTGGAGGAGGGGATGGAGGAGATCCGCGACCCCGCCGCCGTGGTGAGAGAGCATGTTTACCCTATACCGCCTGTACACTGCTGCTATACCACCTTTACACCTCTAATATACCACCTCTAAACACTACTACTGTATCGTCCGTACACTGCTGCTATACCACCTTTACACCTCTAATATACCACCTGTATACATCGCTACTATGCCATCTCTATACACCTCTGCTATACCACCTTTACACCTCTAATATACCACCTCTATACATCTCTGCTATACCATCTCTAACCACCGCTGCTATACCACCTTTATACCTCTAATATACCACCTCTAAGCACTACTACTGTACCGTCCGTACACCACTGCTATACCACCTTTACTCCTCTAATATACCACCTCTATACATCGCTGCTATACCACCTCTGTACGCCGCTACTATACCACCTGTGCACCTCTAATACACCACCTCTAAACACTGCTACTGTACCGCCTGAACACTTCTGATATGCCACCTCTATACACTGCTACTATGCCATCTTTATACACTGCTGCTATACCACCTGTACACCGCTATTGTACCACCTGTATACACCACTACTACACCACTGCGTCCCCGATACTAAGAATGCAGCTCTTTTAAACTGCCAGAGAAGGCCTCTAAGAGTGCTGCAGTTCTGCATTTGTGTGTATTACTGTTTTCTCCCTCGCCTTTGGTCTGTGAGTCATTAAACTCCCTGGTCTTGTGTCCTCTGAGTGAGTGAGATATGACTGCAGTGTATTGTATGACTGCACTAGTTAGTCCCCTTATTGCTGCTGTATTCAGGTGTGGGGAGATGACATCCAAGCCTTTTGAAAAGCCGAGCTTCTCATTTGCATTTTCCTTTAACTTCCGCCGCTGTACCGCAGCCCCGCCCCCCTTGCAGGCGCCCCTCTGACAGTGTGAGAGGTCACCTTGCTCTGTCCCCCCCCCCCTGCATGCCCGCTGCTCACACGGTGTGACACGGGAGAGGTAGCACGTTGTGTTCTGTGCGGTCATCAGTTGACACTTGGTTGACCCGCTGGTTATACACTGCTTTGAAGTTTCACAGGTTTCCTCGTTGGATTACTCCCTGTGTGGGCTGGTTCTTTTAAGTGATGGTGCGCAAGTTTAAGCTCCTAGTTAACTGGCTGAATTGAAATGGAATTGCCCCAAGCACTGATAATGAGTGGCTGATAAGTTCCTGTGTTGTTCAGAGACTGCTGTTCCTCCTCCCCTTTTCTTCAGATCTGTGATGTCACAGTTTTTCCCCCCTCTCCTTTTCTTCGGGTCTGTGATGTCACAGTTGGGCCACCTCCGCTTTTGTTCCGCTCTGCGCTCGCACTCATGCCCCCTGCCCTTTCTGTCTGCTCTGTGATGTCACAATGGTGCTCCTCTCCTTTTTCCTCAGCTCTGCGATGCACACTCGTCCCTGTCCTTTTAATTTAGCTCTGACCTTGCGTTTGTGCTCCTCCCCCCCCCCCCCCGTCTCCACCAGGTGGCGGCGTTCAAGGCCAAGGAGCTGAAGGAGGTGGAGGCCATCCACTCGCTGCGGGCGGCCAACCTGGCCAAGATGGCCATGGCCGACCGCATCGAGGAGGTCAAGTTCTGCCTGTGCCGCAAGACGGCCAGCGGGCTGATGCTCCAGTGCGAGCTGTGCAAGGACTGGTTCCACAGCGCCTGCGTGCCCCTCCCCAAGGCCGGCTCCCAGAAGAAGGGCCCGGCGCCCTGGCAGAGCAAGGAGTCCAAGTTCCTGTGCCCGCTGTGCCAGCGCTCGCGCCGCCCGCGGCTGGAGACCATCCTGTCGCTCCTGGTGTCCCTGCAGAAGCTCCCGGTGCGGCTGCCCGAGGGCGAGGCGCTCCAGTGCCTGACGGAGCGCGCCATGGGCTGGCAGGACCGGGCGCGGCAGGCGCTGGCCACCGACGAGCTCTCCTCGGCCCTGGCCAAGCTGTCGGTGCTCAGCCAGCGCATGGTGGAGCAGGCCGCCCGGGAGAAGACGGAGAAGATCATCCACGCCGAGCTGCAGAAGGCCGCCGCCAACCCAGACCTGCAGGTGAGCCCCCCCCCCCCCCGGGGAGCCGACGCTAACGCCGCTAGGCTAACGGTAGCGAGGAGTTATTGGTGCTCTTGCACTAATGCCTCCTCCTTGTGGAGAATCGTCAGCCTTCTGAACACGAGTGAGTGAGTGAGTGAGTGAGTGAGTGAGTGAGTGAGTGAGTGAGTGAGTGAGTGAGTGAGTGAGTGAGTGAGTGAGTGAGTGAGTGAGTGAGTGAGTGAGTGAGTGAGTGAGTGAGTGAGTGAGTGAGTGAGTGAGTGAGTGAGTGAGTGAGTGAGTGAGTGAGTGAGTGAGTGAGTGAGCGAGCGAGCGGCCGGCCGGCTACTCTGCGTCTAAATACATTTAAGGTTAGCCTGTGTGTCTAACAGAATTTAAAGCCCCTGCTGTGTTGTGGTGTAAGGTTTGTTGAAAGAGCAGGATTTTCAGGAGTTTGTCTGTGTGGGTGTGTTTGTGCGCCTGTGCGTGTGTCACGCAGGGCCACATTCAAACCTTCCAGCAGGCCGGCTTCAGCAGGGCCACGTCGCCGCGGCAATCTGTGGACTACGACGACGAGGAGACGGATTCGGATGAAGACATTCGGGAGACGTACGGCTACGACATGAAGGTACGGAGGAGCACTGAGGCCTTTAGCCACCAGCGCTAGTCTCTCAGGGTTCGAAGCTAATATTTTCTCCAAGTAGCACATGTGCTCCTAAGTCAGTGGTTCTCAAACTCGGTCCTGGGGGACCCCTGTATGTGCTCAACGGCTAGCGTCGTTGCTAAGCACCTTGATTAGTAGAATCAGGTGTGCGTACCCACACTGTCCCTTTCTGGATAAGACTGGGGAAAAATGAACTGTTGTTAAAACTGTGGGATTGCACTTGAGGTTGGAATGAAAACCAGCGCACACAGTAGTCCCCCGGCACCGAGGATGAGAACCACTGTCCTAAGTTGAAAAGTTTAGGAGCACACTAATATATCATAATTAGTTGGTGTGCTCTTAAATAAGGTAGTATGCATGAAATTTCATTATCAAATTCTCCTTGTGCAGGAGTACTGTAGAGCCCTGTCCCTATGGAAATAATTATTTGTGTCATTAAAAATTAAAAAAAAATTTTTTTTAAGTATATGCTGCGGTCTTGGCAGTCTTGAGGGCACTAACACCCTCCCGTCTGTCCGTCTGTCCGTCTGTCCGTCTGTCCGTCTGTCCGTCTGTCTGCCTGTCTGCCTGTCTGTCTGTCTGTCTGTCTGATTGTATGAATGTCTGAATGTCTGTCTGTCTGTCTGTCTGTCCCTCTGTCTGTCTCAGGACTCGAGTGGGGTGAAGCCCTACCTGTTCTGCGACGAGGAAATCCCCGTCAAGTCCGAGGAGGTGGTGAGCCACATGTGGCCGGCCACGCCCTCTTTCTGCGCGGAACACGCCTACTCCTCCGCCTCCAAGTCCTGCGCCCAGAGTGAGTCACCCCCCCCCGCCGTACCCCCCCCGCCGTCCCACGCTGATGATGCGATCAGCACTCAGCCCTCGTTAAGATGCGTCTCGTAGTCCGACGGCTTTGCACCAAGGGTCGGTTTAATTCAAAGTCGGTAAATTCAATTAATCAAATTTAAATTTGCTAATTTGACGCAAAGCTCTTGAGCTTTTTTAAATTTGAATTATTTTCCTCAAAGTAGAATTGACCTTAAACCTGGTGCAGAGCAGCCTGGTGTTGAGCTCCCCCCCCCATGCACAAGGTTAACCCCTCCCCCCTCTCGTGCTCCCCCCCCCCCCCCAGACTCGGGGACCCCCCGGAAGCAGCCCCGGAAGACGCCGCTGGTCCCGCGGAGCCTGGAGCCGCCGGTGCTGGAGCTGTCCCCCTCGGCCAAGGCCCAGCTGGAGGAGCTGATGATGGTGGGCGACCTGCTGGAGGTCTCCCTGGACGAGACGCAGCACATCTGGAGGATCCTGCAGGCCACCCACCCGCCGTCCGAGGAGCGCTTCCTGCAGGTGATGGAGGTGAGGCCCCCCCCCCCCACCGCTGCTTTCCCTTACCCCCCCCCCACGTCTCTCCCACGAGGTCCCCCTTCTCCCGTTTGAATTTTATGTTCCTTTAAGGACTTTTCATCTCCCAAACACGCCCCTTACCGGGAGGTGATTTACGTGGACTCCTGATAAGGGCGTGCCAAACGGTCTCTCGTTTTCCCGCCAAAATAATATCTTACCTGTGGTGTGCTGTTGGAAAGGCAGAGTTTGGGAACATTACATTACCTTCTGTCGAGTTAAATACAAACCTGCATTAACACACAAGACTGTCCTGGAACACTGTCCTGCTTTGTTTGTTCAGACCAGACCTGGGTCGAATACGTACTTGTTTTGGATTCAGATACTTTTCCACGCTTTGCTGATCTTGTCTGGTGTGTTGGAACCAATGAAATACTCTCAAAAAGTGCAAACCCCACCTTCTGGTCATATTGGCATACAAGTCGGTTACACCAGGCAAGATGAATAGAGCACAGAAGAGTATTTGAATCCAAAACAAATACGTATTTGCCGCAGGTCTGGTTCAGATATTTATTTTATTTATATACTTATTTTTGTATATGTATTTTTCACATTTTGAGTTCAAAGTGTATTTGAATTAAGCAGGTTTTAAAATATAGAACTGTAGGGTCGTAATGGTTCTTTTATGAAGTTAGAAATAAGCTGGAATCTGAAACCCCCCCCCCACTTACGCCCCCCAGCCTGAGGAGGGTCTCCTGGAGAAGCCGCTGAAGCTGAAGCCCAAGGACTCGGAGAAGAGGAGGAAGAGGAAGCTGGAGAAGGCGGAGCAGCTGCTGCTGGCGGCGGGCGGTGGCGGAGTGGGCGTCGGCGGGGACGGCGGCGTCGGCGGGAGGCCCAAGTCCAAGGAGCTCCGGAAGGGCGAGGGCAAGCCCAAGAAGAAGAAGCTGAAGCTGAGCCCCGAGAAGTCGCGCGAGCTCAAGCAGCTGGCCAAGCGCCTGGCCAAGGAGGAGAAGGAGAAGAAGCGCAAGGAGAAGGCCGCCGCCAAGGCCGAGGCCGCCAAGGAGAGCCTGGAGCGCAAGCGCGAGAAGAAGGTGCTGGACATCCCCTCCAAGTACGACTGGTCGGGCGCCGAGGACTCCAACGACGAGAACGCCGTCTGCGCCGCCAAGAACTGCCAGCGGCCCTGCAAGGACAAGGTGAGGCCCGACCGCTAACGTGCTAACACGCTAACGTGCTAACGTGCGCCGCGTCGCTAACGTGCGCCGTGTTGCTACCGCGCCGTTGAGGTAAGTCGGCAAATCCGTTCAGCTTAAGGACACAGAAATCGAGGTTTTTTATTTTTAATGTTTTATTTTTTTTTTGCCGGGGCCCGAAAGATTTGCTCTTGTGAAACAGCCGACGCGAAGGTGTCGGATTTTCGGCAGATAATGAGAGTACTGGAACACCTTGACCGGGGTGTCCGATAACGCATTAATGGAGCGAAAGGAGCGTTTACTTATTGTAATGAGAGCGGCGGTTAATCAGAAACTACCCCCCCCCCTCCTCCAAATCGCCTCCAGCGAGCGCGGAACATTCCGGAGGTTCGGGGCGCGAATGTGGTGCTGGTTACCCGAGGGAGACGCACGTGAGGATACATCACCGATTGAGCGATGTGTTTATTAACGTGTCTTACGGCGTTCCAGACGCCCGGTCCGTGTGCTGAAAAGGACACTACAGGAAAATAACTTCACATGCGAGCGTGTTAATACTGTGATTAATATGATGGCAAAAATAAGTGTGTAAGCATGATAGATGCATACTGCATACAAGTATGCATACATACATGCATACAAACACAACATATGCCTATGTAAGTGCATATATACAGTATGTATGCACATACATATGTACAGTACAGGGCATCTACACATAGTACATGCTAGCGTACATAATTGCGTATTTACAGTACATACACATGCAAAGTACATGTTCGCGTAAGTACATATGTACAGTACGTACACACACATGCTTACACACACACGCTCACACACACACACACACACACACTCACGCACGCCCCCGTGTGTCTGTGCCGTACAGGTGGACTGGGTCCAGTGCGACGGCGGGTGCGAGGAGTGGTTCCACCAGGTGTGCGTGGGCGTGACCTGCGAGATGGCCGAGAACGAGGACTACATCTGCCTGGCCTGCTCCAGGAAGGCGGCCATGGGGGGCGGGGAGAGCGCGGGACTGGCCACGCCCATCTGCGGCCCCCCGGGCCTCCTCCTGCCCCCCCCCTCGCTCTCCCAGCGCGACCTGCAGGAGAGCAGCTAGTGCGGCGGGGGGGATGCCTCGGGTTCGGACCACGCCCCCCCCCCCCACCACCACCACCACCACCACCGGACGAACAGGAACAGAAATAATAAAAAAACCTTGCCTCCCTATGGGAATCTCCGCCCCCTCTCCCCTCCTCCCCGTCGCCCTTACTGGTTGCGCTTTGCAGCATGTGGTATTGAGGAGGAGGACTCCCATTGGCCGGAGAACGGTGTGGGGGGGGGTCGGAGCCATTCTGCAGGGAAGCATGGAATGCAGGTGGGGACTGATGCTAAGCGAAGCTCAGCTACGAAATGGCGGAAACGCTGCCCCCTTCAGGCCCGCTGTGTTACTGCACTGCATGGATTTAGGTAGGGGGAGGGGGATCGGGTGGGGGGGGCGGAGGGGGTCAGCGGCCGCAAAAGCGCTTCGGGTCTCTCGCTCCTCGTGCTTCGGCCGTCGTACGCGGGTGGTGGTCGCCGCCGCCGCAGCTCGAACATCCGTCTCTGCAGCGCCGGGCGCGATGATTCAGCCCCGCAGACAGGGGGCGCTCGGCGTCCGTCGCCGATCCTGGAAACGAGGACCGGGGCCGCTCGTCCCGGAAACGAGCGACCGTGGAAACGGGACGGGCGAGGGGCTCGCCGGCCGCGTCCCCCCCCCCCCCCTCCTTGTAGCCATGGTGAAGATGGACTGATGATTCCCCCCCTTCGTAATCCGGCGCCCCCTACAGTGTGAGTCAGTACGTAGGTGTAGGAGTGGCTGTATGTAGTGAACGTATTTATAATGTAAATACTGTAGGTTTTAAGTGATGAAATAACAGGATGTGGCTCAAGGTTTTTTTTTTTCTTTTCCTTTTATCACCTTTAATAAACTCTTCATGGACAAAATGAGTAAGGATGAAAAGATGTGTGTGTCTCTTGTGTGTCAAAAGTCTGGCCCGTCTTACTGAATTTGTGGGGTGTGGTGCGGTAGGGTTACTGGCAGTCCCAGCACGGTGGTACTCTGTAGACATTTGACCTTCATTGGTGACATGTTTTGGGCCCAGTCCCCTCCCTGGGAACACACTTGTTTTGTACTCCGTGTTCTTGGCCTTCTCCTCGAGTGCATAGCACGTGACGGCAGTTCCTCTAAACTCGTATATTTTTGGGTGTGACCGCCGACCTCGTTCCAGGGGGCTTTTTGGGCCGGCATCCGACAGCCCAAAAGCAGGCTGACGTCGTTTTGCGGGCTAACGCCGTTCTGGGTTTCCCTTGATGCCGACGAAGAGGTAAGTGGTGCCGGCGCCTCACCCACGTTGAGCCAAAATGGCCGCGGTGAAGACGGTATCTCTGGGTCTTGGAAGGCGCCGTGCGGAAAGATCAGGGAGTGTGACGACTTTTCCCTGACTGCCGACCCGGTTAATATTGGACGCGCCTGCGCCCGTTTCGCACCGGAACATTCCGCCCGCGGCCGGAGCTGATAGCGCAGGTGATGGCACATGGCCTGGTTGTCTTTTCTATCTTTTTTTTTTCCCCCCTCTCGTTTCTCTCGCTCTTTTTTATTGCAGAGCTCGTCGTTTATTGCTCTCTCGTTCTCCGGGGCCGGCGGCTGAAGCTCGTCGAAGAGCGGCTTCCGCGTCACGCGGGGTCAGGGAGAGAGAGAGACCTCTGCCCTCTGTGTAGGAACGAAGGGAGCAGGAGGAAAAGAGAACTGACCGTTTGTCACAGGGCGGGGGGGAGCCTCTGCTTCACCAGTGTTGTGCCTTCACCTTGGAGAAATACCCCGTAAAATAGAATGGAGACCGATTTTGGGGTCGGGCTGTTTTTTCGTGGCACGCCGTAAGCTTGCCCCATTGCCCCACTTCCCCTGTGAGGACCCTGACCTTAAAAAGCTTCTCTCTGAATGAGTTACCTGTATGGGATAAGGTGAAGACAAGAGCAAACTGCCTATTGATTGAAAAGCGTACTGTAGAAAGCGAAACGAGGCTTGTCACTCGACAGATTTACCGTTTGTGATGTGGCGTCATGCTTCGGAAGACCCTAGGAAGACTAAAGCAACATTGATCATGTCTGCGTGACGAAATTGATCGTACAGCTCGAAACACAGGGCCCGCAAAAACAGTTGTGTTTTACATGTTTGCAGGGTTTTGTTTTTTTCTCTTCACAGATGGGAGTCCGGTTCTTGGGGTTAGTCTAGTGTGGCTTTGTTTTGTATTTTGAACCCGCATGAAAAGGGGCTTTGTCTTCTCGCGGTGCCGAAGTAGCACCTCACCGTTGGAATCCCTGACCCCTGGAGCCCCGAAGACCTCGTTCACCCGGGAAAACCTGACGCATTCGAGGCCAAGTGTAAGGCCCCGGGCCCCTCTTCCCCCTGTACCTCTGCAGGCAGCACTGGTCTCAGGTCGCAGTTGGAGCAGTGGATCATCCTCTCCCTCTCCAGCCTAGCTAATGTGTGGTGAGCGCGCTGGTGCGAAATGGCCGCCGTGCATCACCCAGGTGGGTGCTACACATTGGTGGTGGGTGAGGCGAGTTCCCCTACTCATCACTGTAAAGCACTTTGAGCTTTTGGAAAAGTGCTATATTAATGCAATCATTCATTCATTCGTTCACGGTGAAAAGTTCCACTTTATCTGGTCTTCCACCCAAAAGCTCTCTTCCAATAGTTTTCATGGGAGTGCAGCATGATTACTGCTGTTCTTCCAAATTGGTCTATGTGGAATTCTAATGGGGGCTGATGGGCGGTAGTGTCGCCATCCACAGGCATACAGTAAAGTACAGTAAAGTACAGGCCTTCCTGTAGGTTGCAGTGCTCTCAATGAGAGACCAGCTGGAAGGCTGACAGCCTTTTTGCAGTTGAGTCCCTAAGGGTCCAGAGATAAACCATTGATGGGGGGGTGTGGGGGAGGGAAGAGGATCCATTAATCACTGCCGTGTGACCCCAGCCTGTCCCAGCCGGAGTGAAAATATGAACCCGCTAACGGGAATCCGACACGTGAGGGAACCCTGTTTCAACACTTCGACTGAAATACATCATCCATTCAGCCGGTGTCCGTTGCCTTTCGCGACCAAACCTGGGGGAGGGAAACAAGGGACCTCCCCTCATTAAAAAACTTGCATAAACGTGTCCCTAATTGTACAGTATATGAATCCAGAACCTTGATGGTTCGGACGATGTTTTCATTTGTATGAGCTCGTTATTGTAACGTGCAACACGCATTGAGAGCAGGAGGGAGGAATGAATAAGATCACATGGCGCATTTCATAATTAAAAACAAATACCGTTAATAACATAACGTAATGATGAGAACAGTCCATTCAGCTCAACAATGCTCGCCATTTTCCTGACTAAATTAGTACTCTGATTACCTACAGACTAGATGGTATCTAACACTGTATCAAGCCTCGCCTTGAAAACACCCACATACGTACAATCCCTGTCAGACATCAGGGTTTCTGTACTTCTGAGCACGTTGCTTGCCAGCGAGGTTAAAGGTCCTGCAAGAGAGAGGTTCTCGCCAAGGGGGGGCTGGAGTTTACATCTGGTAAATGAGGGACCGTCAAAATCCCGACGTCCGATTGGACGAAGAACCGCTCGACGCCCACCAGGACCTCTGGGTCTGCTGATACAGAACTCTAGCACTCATTAAGCCCATTAAGCGAGAGAGGGCGAGCGAGGGCGAGCGAGCGAGTGAGGGAGCACCGCTGAGATTCTGTCCCGGCACATGACCCCCCCAACCCCCTACCAAAATTATTTTTCTGTCCAGATTACAGCGGAGGCCTGTGAACAAATCCGAGGAATGGGAACCCTTTTTCCTCTGCAGAAATACCCAACAACGCCAAACTGAGGTGTATTCTACTTGCTGTATTTGGCTACTACCTTCCTGATAACTTCCAACGCCTCAAGTCACGTGACCTGAAGCCAGGATTGCAGTGTCTCAAAACTAGCTTCATGGATCACATTGCAATCAAACCATCTGTGAATCAAAGCAAGTGAACATTGGATTAATCGGCAAATGTTGGGTTCATCACTTCGATTGGTAGTTTGAGCAGTTATGCGTGGAACTGCGATGTCATTCGCCGGTCAGGTTGTACTCTGTGCCGCCATTAGTGCCGACCCGTGCCCTTACGGCGAACGTTCTTTGTAAAGGTGCATCTGTTTAAACTGCCATTAGTGTCCACTCAGTCTGGTTTGAACTGACTTCAACCGCTCAGTTGGGTGGACGGTCACCGCTGCCGTCCACATTAACCAGCAAACTTTAACTGCGCGGCTAACAGACGCTAATCGCCGACGGTGACATCCTTACTGCGTCGTCGCTAATGGCGTACTTGGTAACTTTATCATTAACTTTGCGCGAACAGTGAAACAATTGACAGACAAGAGTCCTCCCACCTTCGCATTAGCAAACAACGAACTGCACCGCTTTTGCCTGTCGGGTGTTCAGCTATCAGGTGTTCAGTTAAATATTGGTGTAACCACCTTAGGAGTGTGACTACCTTTGGCCATTGGTTGAGAAACGGGGACACGCAAGATCAATATCGTCAACTTCCAATACGTTTTATGGCCTGTACAGACACTGCCACAAAAGCAGGTCATGCTACTCACTGTTATAACTGTTACAGTATATCAGCTGTTCTAGGGGCTGAGAAACAAATTCGTTCCAATCGGTCAGAGGTTACATGTGTAGCGTCGAAGTCCCCGATCATTGAGGAAGGCTGTCTTCCTCATCCTCGGTCTCGTAGCTGCAGGCTGTGCGTTGGGCGTCTCGTTTCCGCTTGAAAGCGCACAAGGACACGAACAAAAGCTTTTCCTCGTAAACGCGCGTCTCTTTTTCCACCGAAACAACAGTAATGGATGTAGGGTCGTAGCAGCGAACCGGTTGAATGTTGGCGGGGGGGGTCGGGGGGGCGGGGAGAGCGAAAAAAAATGTGAAAACCCCCAAAAATATTTGGCGAAGCTTGGCGAAAAGCGCGGTTCCCGCTGCGTCGGGAGGACGGCGCCAGCAGAACCGCGTGGCTGCGGCCCGCGGAGCTCTCGTCAGCCGCGCGCGCACGGATTAGCAATTAGCGGCGCGACCGTTAGGAGCAGGACCGGCTGATCCTAACGAGGAGAGACAGCCGCGGCTAACGGCTAACGAACAGCGTCCTGTGTCGGCGTAGGTGGAGAACAGCGTGAAGTTTGGGTCGGTCAAACCAGGTTTTGGGGGGGGGGGGGGGGTAGGGACTGGGGGGGAAAGGTCTTTGTTGCCGTCTTCCTTCAGACTGTCGAAAATCACGGAGTGTAAAAATTGCTTTGGACAAGTACGGGGACCTTTTCTTGGGATGGAATGTGTGTGCAATTAAACGTCTCGGGTGAGCTGCCCTCTTCCTCGGTGGAAACGCTGCAGACCGCGGGCCTTGACATTTCGGTTTGCTAATGGATGTGAAGGGGGGCGTAAGGTTGTAGGCCGATTTTGATTGCGCAAAGTTTGGTAGTGAAAAGTTTTGAGAAAATACGAAGCTGAAAGTCAGTCTATTATTATTATTATTGTTGTGACATTGAACATGTATTATTTATTCTTTAGGTCATTTTCAGGGAATCACTGCAAATGAGAATGGACCTACCTAGTTTAAGCATTATTTAATTATTATAGCATTATTTAAAAAAAACAAAACAAAAACAAACTTCAATCTTCTATTTAACTCGCCTCCTCTTGTCCAAATGTGTAAACTGACTTGTGCAAGTCTGTTGTAAGTGTTTGTTAAGCAGGTTCCCTAGGATTAATGAACAACAAGCATTACGCAGCAAATGCCCCCCACGCCCCCCCCCCCATCCCCCGGCTATGTTGACACATCTGGTTCCGATGACGTGAGCAAGTCCGCATGGGGCTAAAGGAAATATAACAGCCCAAATAAATACCTTCTCTCCCTATGTACAGTACGGAGGGTCTAATCACATTACGTTACATTACAGGTGTTCAGCAGGACGCGCTTATCCAGGGCGACTTACACATCACATAGCATTTGCATGGCGTTGAATCGGGCTGGATGGGGATGGGGAACCAAGTGACGATCCAGTTCTGTCACGCCATCAGCGCTCTTGCCAGTCTACCGCCCAGCCAAAGTCTTCTGACGGATCATAGCGGAGGTCTGGCTCTCTGAGGGTGTCTCGTGGTCTCGCCTGCGGAGCTCCGCCCCCCCCCCCCCCCCTCGCGCTTATCACACGCTGCGATGTTTGCAGTTCAAATCCGGCCATGCAGCCCTTGTCACGTGTTGCTCTCGCGCTCTCTCTCTCTCTCTCTCTCTCTCTCTCTCTCTCTCTCTCCCTCTCTCTCCCTCTCTCTCGAGGGCTCCTTCCTTCCCGACGCCGTCGAGAGACAAGCAGCTAAAAATTCAATTAAATGAAATGCAATTCAATGATAAAGCCAGCAAACACTTTTCATTCAGCAAGCCACGGCAGGGACAGCAGCAGTGGAGTCCTACAGTGTTTATGTCCCCCTAGCCTCCTGTGCTAACGGCCCAGGCTCAGCACAAACAAAGGCTCTCTTGCGCGTGAGGAACTCCCCCCTGTTATCTCCAACCAAGCAGGTCCCGCGGACAACAGAGCAAGGAGAAGACGCGGCAGGGTTCGAACGCCCAGAGCGCTAACGCTAACCGTACCGCCGGGTCCCTCCTTTAGCATAGCTGCTAAACAAAAATAAATGAACCCATTCAAGAACGTTCTGCACCCCCCAAACCCCCCATCCCCTCTCCAGGCAAGCCGTCTGAACCAGGGACCAGGGCAGCCGGAAGGTTCCGCGAGACCGCGGGGAGAACCGCGCGTCCTGGAACCGTGACGGGAAACCCGGTCGCCCCCCCCTTACACACGAGAACCCCCAAAACTGAAAAAAAAGAAGAGAACCTCTTCCATGTCTGTCCCCTTGCACATTCCCTGTAGTGTTTGCCAGAAGAAGTCACAGACTAAAAGAGAGTAGCCAGAATTCCCCAGGTCCAGGAAAGGAAAGGAGGAATTGTGTAGGCCTGACAAGTCAATATATAAGGCACAAACTCAGAGATACACATGGGTGTGGAGAAAGGGTACCTTGTGTGCTATTGGCTCCTGGCTGTCCATGAGTCCATACCAGCTTATTCCAGCCCTCTGTGGGGACCAGGATGTAGTCCAGCTCATCGATGAGGTGCTCCTTGAGGGCCAACACGTCTCCGTCTGTAGCCAGAGAGAGAGAGAGACACTGAACAAATTGCACTGAACAAATTACGGCTGTAAAAGTTGTCAGTTTGAAAATGAGTCAGCACGGGCGTTCAGAACAGAACCGACTGCGTTCAAAGGGGAACTGACAACTGCCACCACTGTCCCAATGACTTTACTGTGCTGTACTATCCACATACCATAAACATCAAGTGAGATCAGCTATTGCGTGTCCCTGTAAAATGGCTCCTAGCTCCTAACTAACTGTAGTTCTGAATGGGTTTACTGAGAGTACCGTCAAGGCATATTCACCTGGAACAATGGGACCTCACCTTTGAGGAGACCAGAGTTGTCCACCGGGCCAGGGTAGACATTCTGCTCCCCCATCTGGTACTTATCCCAGCTGTCGAAGCCCACATATTTCTTCCACTGTTTGAACCAGCGGCTGTCGACCAAGTACCTGCGCCAGGGCAAAAAGGCAAATGTACAGAGTTAACCACGCTGTCTGTGACCTCATTTATTTGCAGCTGTTTGGCACAGGGAAAGCTACGTTAGATGTGTGCTTTTCTGGATGAGAACGTGGGAAAACAAGCAAGTCCTTCTGATCCTGCAGGCGGTGGATAGAACAACGTGCAACAGAACCGCAAGGGTCCCCATTGGCCCACATCTGGTCAGGTGACCGCACTGCCTATGAAAACCCAATACCAACTTCCTTGCCCCTCCTCCCCCAGTGGCACCCCACCTGAGCTCCATGGATTTTATACACAGAAAGACAGTGAGGTCAGTGCCAGCAGGTACACCTGGATAGAATCTAATGGTCTTATCACAATAACCCAACCACTTAAAGTTCCACTGCTGCAGCCATTCCAGAAATGGCTAACATGAAGCCTAGACTTCAAGGGCTAAATAAAGCGCCCACAGTATGTTGTCGCTGCACATTTGCGGTTAATTGGAGCGCACGCTCTTTAGCTGGGTCCTTTGACCAAACTATTATCCATAGAACAACACAAGCTAACCCCCCCCCCCCTTTACCCTCACAACGCAGGGACATGTGGAGCCTTGCCTGCCTCGCAGGGATTACATTACAGCTGTGGTGGTGCTGAGGGCCCCAGCGTGCGCACACACACACTCACACACTCATACACACACTCACACACTCACACACACACACACTCACACACTCATACACACGCGCACACACACACACACACTCTCACTCACACACACACACACACACACTCACACACTCATACACGCGCGCACACACACACACACACACACACACTCATACACACGCGCACACACACACACACACACTCTCACTCACACACACACACACACACTCACACACTCATACACACGCGCACACACACACACGCACACACACTCACTCACTTCGTGATGGACTGTTAACGGTTTGCATGACCTGACCGGCAGAAAACTGCAATTTCATTCTTCTTCTTTTTCATCGTTATCTTCTCCTCCTCCTTCCTATTCTTCTTCTTCTTCTTCTTATTCTTTTCCTTCTTATTTTTATCCTTCCTCCCTCTCTTTTGCCGGACGCTTGCCACCAGCCGAGCGGTTTTGGGGGAGTTAAAGGAGCTGCCCGTTCGGCTTGCTTGACCCGTCTAATTACCATCGGGACAAGGGGACGTCGCATCTGAGCCCCGCGGGCAGAGCCAAGACGACTCGGGGTCCTGAAAGGGGCCCGCCCCGAACGGGACCCTGGGTTTTGTTAGGCGCCGCGGGCCCCCGGGACAAGCGTCCCGGACGGCGCTTTTCTGGTCCCCCGCGGTGGGAAAATCGCCCTGAATGGAGGGCCCCCCCCCCCGGCCCGTGAGGAAGTGGAGCGATTTGGGGGAGAATAAAAACCCCCTTTTTGGGGGGTGCTGGGGTGGGGGGGTGGGTGGGTGGGTGGGTGGGGGGGCCTGAATCGAGGAAGTGTTCTGAACCGGGGGCCGTCGCTAAGCCGGGGCGATGTCATGATTGTAAAAGTGCGGGCGCTGGCGGGCTTTGAAATGACTTTTTTTTTTTTTAGCATTTTGCAGAAGGGTGAGGGAGAGCAGGTCATGCTCGTTGGGGGTCGGGGGTGTGCGAGGGGGTTGGGGGGGGGGCGTTCCAAGAGTTCATGTAAGTATAACTGAGGGTTCTGTGCCCCCCCCCCCTCCCTGAACAACCCCCCCGCCACCTTGTGTAGCTCCTCCCTTAAGAAGAAGAGAGTCTTGGGGTAGAGTCTGGCCAAAGGTTACACAACCGAGTCTGCACAGACCTCCTGTGTGTGCCACAGTCCGTGTGTGTGTGTGTGTGTGTGTGTGTGTGTGTCTGTGTGAGGGAGTGTGAGAATGGGTCTGGGGAAAAGTGGGCTGGAACTGGGGGGGTGGGAGAGTTTGAGGGAAACTTGACTCCTCCCCCCTCGCCCACACTTTAAATAGTCAAAGCTTTTACGGGACTTTTACAGATCAATATTAGTAGACAGTTGAAAACCAAGGCAGATTTTGGCATCACAATGAAAGGTGAGTACCAATTGTTACTGTCCATTTTTTTTCCCTGTTTCACCTGCAGAACACGTTGGGAGACTCAAATGAGTTGACCAGTGTTATTCAGTCTCAGTGCATCTCAGAGCTGAAATATCTGTTTATACACAGTCAAAGTATCTCACAATAGAGTGAACTGCCATTGATTTACAATGCCATGCTGTAGCGTCCTGTTTTTTTTTTTTTTTTGTAAATCACATTTTATATGTGGTATTATTTGCTGTTGCTTGGTTAATTTCCAGTCAAAAAATCTGTGAGAATTAAAGGTTTTTTTTTGCGTGTGTGTGTATTTTTATGTATTTATTTTGAACTATGCGGGGTTTGTGTATTTGTTTAGGTAGTTATTTTGAGCTGTCTTCTGGGTGTTTTTCCACCTCTCTCTCTCCCTCTCTCTCTCTCTCTCTCCCTCTCTCTCTCTCTCCCCCCCCTCTCTCTCTCTCTCTCTCTCTCCCTCTCTCTTTCTCTCTCCCCCCTCTCTCTCCCTCTCTCTCTCCCTCCCTCTCTCTCTCTCCCCCCTCTCTCTCTCCCTCTCTCTCTCTCTCTCTCTCTCTCTCTCCCTCCCTCTCTCTCTCTCTCTCTCTCTCTCTCCCTCTCTCTCTCTCTCTCTCTCTCTCTCTCTCTCTCTCTCTCTCTCTCCCTCTCTGTCTGCTCGTGCGTGGCGCGAGATCGCACCCCAGAGGAAGTGGCGTTTGCTTGGCACCGGCGGCGCCCTCGCCCGTTTTGGCCCCCCGCCGCAGTGGAAATGTACCGCTCCGGCATCCCAGTGATTTCAGACACGCGCTGGCAGAAGATTTTTTTTTCTTTTTTTTTTTTGTGTCTTGCCGTGATCGTTCTGAATCCAGCCCCCTGTGCGTACGCGTCTTCTCGCATAGAGCTCAGTTCGGTTTTTAGTGACGGCCGTGGAACCGATGTAGGCGTACTTACGGCAAGTGTCCCGCTTGTTATTGTGTGGTCAACTGAACGGACGAGAGCGGAGTTTTACCCTTTTTCGCATTATCAAAATTACGCATATGGTATGTACATAGTGAGAGTGCAGAAATGGAAATTAGTGTCTGATTCAATGGATCGGCCTTTTTGCTGCAAGAGTGATGCAGTTTTATTTTTTGTAATGCAAAATCGCCTTTCAGAATCTGAAGATTACTTATTGCAAGAGCAATAGCTGCAGGTTTAATTTTATTGGGAGTTGTAAGCATGTTGGAGTTCAAAGTACTGCAAACTATATTATTTTTGTCTGATAAAATAATTGTTCATATTTTGTCTCCAAGTGGGCCCAAAATGAATGCATACCATGTCATATTTTTTTTCTGAAGTCGGTCTAGTAATTATTTGACTCAGGCCGGACTCTCACCCCCATTTGAAGTCAATGGAGAAAGGCCAGAAAGATGCCAGTCTGCTCCACTGTCTATGGGGTGCACCCACACACTGAAGCCACATGGCAGCCATTTTGAAAGAATCAATGTTTAGAAACTTCTAACACAATCTCACGACGACACAGCTCCTCAGCCCGAGCCGGTTAGCGTCAGGGTCGCAGTTAGCTCACCTTTGGCACGCACACGCCTTTCCACACGCTTGACACGTGCAGACCTCTTTCCCTTTTTATCTGTGCGGCGTGTGCACCGACTTGCTTCGTCTGCATACGTCCTACTTCATAACAATGCGTTTCTGTTCCTGTTTGTTTGGTCCGACCTTAAATTTACCCTGGCACACACTGATCGATTGCTCCCGCACAGGAAGGAATTGTTGATTCGTTTCAGATTTCCATCGAAGGATGCGCAACTGCAAAACAATATTTTTGGATCTGTATCTTGGGTCACCTTTCAATATTCATCTTTGAGTGACAGTGTCACTCAGTATGTCAGAGCCAGACATACTGTTTTATGCTAAAACCACAGACACTTTGTCATGCAAATACATATTTAGATTTGATTTCAACTGAAAGGGAAATGTCACCAATAAATGCAGGTTTAAATATGCATATTTGTTTTTGTCGGAGCGGCGATGTTGCATAGCGGTTTGTGAAGTTTCTATGATTGTAGGTAAAGTTTACCAGTAGAACATTGCACTGAGTATGGCAGGTAACCTGAATTACTTCAGTAAATATGCAGATAAGTAATGGATAGGTATGTAAGTATAACATAAGCTGCATGTAATGTAACTGCACAAAACATGTCTGCCAACTGAACACCCCATGGCAAATCTTCCAAGCTGTTGTCTCTGGCTACTTATTTTAATGCTTTTGCATATTTGTGCTGGAGGAAGAGCTTGAGCCCTGGCTAGCTAACGGCTGGTTAGCTAACGGGGAGAGGTTTAGCCTGTGCACGGTGAGAAGTTTAGCCTGTGCGCGGTGAGAAGTTTAGCCTGTGCGCGGTGAGGAGTGACATGGCCCTCAGTATTAAAGAGTAGGTCTGGCAGAGGGCACACCTGAGAGATTTGAGTCATGTACCCTGTTACTTCATGGTGCCAAAGCCTTGCCAGGTACCTGCTGTAAATGACCCCCTGAAGTACAGTCAGGACAGTGTTTTACCGCCAGTCTTTGCACGGCCCAGTGAGCACCAGGCGGAAGGGGGGGGGAGAGGGTTTGCCTGGCTCTCCCCACAGAGAGGAGGCACATTCCCAGGGCTCCGGCCACAGTGGGGAGCCCTCCTCTCTTGTTTCGGACCTGAAGTATTTAAAGAAACTCAGCTGTTTTTTTCAATGGCAGGTCCTGTCGAGGGCGGAGAGGAAAGCTCGCCTGGTTTCTTTTTTTCCTGCCCCCCCCAAGACGGGTCATTACGCCATTTGGTTTGTCCTGTCAGAAAACCAAAGGAGAGGAAATTAGCGATGCCAGGGCCGAGCGGGGAAAGAGAGAGAGAGAGAGAGCCAGGAACATGGTGGCCGGTTAATGTGACACGACGGGAGTGTGTGTGTGTGCGTGTGTGTGTGTGTGTGTGAGTGTGGTGTGTGTGTGTGTGTGTGAGTGTGGTGTGTGTGTGTGTGCGTGTGTGTATGTGTGTGTGTGTGTGAGTGTGTGTGTTTGTATGTGTGTGCGAGTATGGTGTGTGCGTGTGTGTGTGCAAGTATGCATGTGGTGTGTGTGTGCGTCTGTGTGTGTGTGTGTGCGTGTGTGTGTGTGTGTGCGAGTATGCATGTGGTGTGTGTGTGCGTCTGTGTGTGTGTGTACGCGTGTGGTGTGCGTGTGTGTATGTGTGTGGGTGTGTGTGTGTGTGTGTCTGTGTGTGTGTTTTCTGGGTGATCCCTATGCGATCCTAGAGTGACCTGACATCCAGTTGTGGGTCCTTTTAAGCACTATAACAGTACCTTAACAGGATGAGCCACCCAATACACCCTTATAATCTCATTAAAGCATCTTTGTATTTTCCCGTAAAAACAAGTGTCCTGTGGAGACTATCAATACCCTGTCATTCTGTCGCCAGGGAGACATGCTGATTTCCTGTTTACCTCATACGGTGAACAGTCTGTCCTATCAGCTCTTCCTGCTAATTCTGAAGGTGCATATCAGTAGGGGGGAGGAACACCCAACCGACATCTCCAGGGAAACCTCAGGTGCCCCCCCGCCCCCGCCCCACCCCCAATGACACTGCCGTTACACCACCCAGGTGACGCGGAGAGAACGGACCCCTCCAACGGCCACAGCCGGCCCCTGGAGATCGTCCCGCAGACGGAGGAGAAGATGAAGGAGAGGGGCCAGTGGAGCAACAAGCTGGAGTTCGTGCTGTCGGTCGCCGGGGAGATCATCGGCCTCGGCAATGTGTGGCGGTTCCCCTACTTGTGCTACAAGAATGGCGGAGGTGAGTCTGGGGGTGACGACTCGCAACTCGATATCGCTCCCTCTCTCTCTCTGCAGCCGCCTACGCCAACCAGAAGTCAAGGGTGACGTGCTAACCTTTTTTTGTGTTGCAGCAGAGGGAAGATGACAGTGCAACTATGTGTGTGTGGGTGTGCGTACACAGTATGTTCATAGCAGCGATTTAAGAAAGGTGGGGACATTGAAGGGAACTCGAAGAGAAACTGGTTGCCAGGTTGGGTTCGGTGTTCCACAAACCTTTTCTGCCGTGTACTCTTTAAACAGAAAGCCGCGTTTCTGGGGCATGGTTCTTGTTTTGCTTTCAAACACACCGGTAAAATTTTATAGCAGACGCAGTTTCTCTGGTTACTATTCAGTCACGTATATGTAGGTGATTGCAAAATGTTTATGGCACCTTTTAGTGCTTTCAAAAGTTATGCCAGATATAGAACGCATTTCTCTTACCATGCAGACTAAGATTCACTTTTTAGAGAGAAAAGGTTGGCTGCTATTTTTTGTGTATCCTATATTTTAAAAAAGCAAAGCTTGAAGTCACATCATCATGTTTAAATACATGACAGAGTGATTACTGCAATTCACCATGTCCAGTGCACTTCATTTACCCTAAAACGCGACTCGATGCATAGAAAATATTCATGTGATTCAAATTCAAAACCAGTTCATTTGTCTGTGCTTTGAAAAGTCCATGTGACTTCATAAATAGAGGCAGCAACGGCATCTGAAGTGCCAATGACCTCTGGGTTAATCTAATGACTCATTGATCGCTTTAACATATTGGCCCAATTTGACCAGAACTGCAAATTTAACTTCGAGTAAAACAGTAACATGTCCTATAGCAACCCCTTCTAGCGTTTACTGAAGAGCTTGGCACAGCGCCAGAATGGTGCAGGTTGCGACTGAAATGGGAAATCAAGCTGACCTACCTGGTCACGCAAAGAAATAATAAAATATGGCTTCCGTCGTAAACTGGAAGACCATTCCGTGATGCGATACAGGTTGTACTGGTCACACATGATGACCCAACATCCTGTTAAGTGACTTTACCCGCAGTTTTTTGTTGACTGTATGAATATTTGCACTTGTGCACGTGTAGAAGTTCCTCATTTAAATCTCGTAAACTCCCAAACACAGAGGGAATATTGCCCTGTTTAACCATGATATTCCCCAGACCCCTTCCCCCCCCCCACAAGACCCCAGGAAGGCTTAACAAAGGTCAGAGGTCACCGAGGCAGCTGTTGTTTGATCTTTCGGCTCGGCTGACCTTCCGCAGCTGTCCCTCGGATGAGCGAGGATGTTTTGGCTTTTTTCAGAAACTTGATTGTTTTCTGAACGAGCCTCTGCTGGACGTCCCGTCGACCAAACGGTCTGAAGTCTTTCCTGCCCTCTCCATGGCTCCTCGTGTTTACCTTGACCCTGCTTCACTGCGGTTATGTAGTGTACCGATGAGAAGCGCTATAGGTAACGTACAGACCTGGGTCAAATACTTACTGATCTTGTCTGCTGTGTTGGAACCAATGAAATACTCTCAGAAAGTGCAAACCCCGCCTTCTGGTCATATTGGCAGGCTCACTTACGCCAGGCAAGATCAATAGAGCACAGAAAAGCATTTGGAATCCAAAGAAAATACGTATTTGACCCAGGTCTGGTAACGGAGTGTATTATTTGTCGAGCAGGCAAGGAATACTTTCTGTCTGATGCATCTTCACTTCTTCACGATGTTGGAAAAACTTTCTGAGGTTGTACACCATTTGGTAGTGCCGTTTGCCCTCTATTGAAAGGAATGACTAAGGATCTTACAATCAAATCTATACTCAACTTTAATAGTGTTGTTCTTCAGTTATGGCCTTAAAATGACAATGCAGAAACAAAGATTGACGGACTAACTGACCGGGGCGATCCTAGGGGACCGGGGCTGAAGCCACAGCCTTTGACGTTTCTCCCTTCTTCCCCCCGAGACAGGCGCGTTCTTCATCCCCTACCTCATCTTCCTCTTCACGTGTGGGATCCCCGTGTTCTTTCTGGAGACGTCTCTGGGCCAGTTCACCAGCGAGGGAGGAATCACCTGCTGGAGGAAGATCAGCCCGCTGTTCGAAGGTAACACACGTTAGGAAAGGAAAGGGAAAATTTCAAAACCGCTGCTGTGTGTAGCATAATGGGAGCGGGGTTTTCAACTGAGAGCTTGCAGGTTTGAGTCCTAGTTGGGACACTGCAGTTGTAATTTAACCTGAATAGCTTCAGTAAATATCCAGCAACTAAAGAAAATTTCCAAAAAAAGAAAGTAAGCCGTGTAAGCAGTTAGCCACTAAATGTAATGCAAATGGAATTATGGGTACATTCTGTGTATGGTTTTGCACCTGACTGCTAACAGCTGCATGCTCAGAAGTTCTCCCTGGCCCCCGTCTGCTTTGGCTTTGTACCGCAGCATGTCACAGGCTGTGACTGGCTGGGTTTTACGTCCTCAGAAAGTCACTGCGCCCCTCTCAGCAGCTTCTGATCTTGACGGACAAGTGATTGTGTTTCGTGCAGTGGCGTTGTGGGTAATTCGCTGCTGTAGAGAACCCCCTCACCCTGCTCTCTAGAATAACTCCTCATTGAGATCAGTGCCAAGGGGCGGGGAGAACACCTCTCATAGACCCCCCACCCCCCCCCCCCCTCCCCCATTACAGCCCAAGCTGGACTGAATGGAATGAAGAGAGGAATTCTGGGTACGCCAACAGTGCTGTCACTGTGCATGCTTCCATGAATGGAGGGTCTGGCTTATTCCCAGTGCTGGCCACCTTCCAGGCAGGCAAAGCTTTTCAGAGCTAGACCCAGTATGAATCACCACCCCCCACCACCACCACCACCACCACCCCCCACCGGTAAACAGCCGCAGTAGTCAGCAAGACCCAGAAAGAAGAAAAAAAAAACTGTCTCATAGGTTGTTCAAGGTCATGGAAGACTTAAAGCTACTTGCAATTATTGCCACCTTACTTCAGTCTAGAATCCTTTTGGTCATAATAATGTGCTACTTCATGCAGGCACACATTTCAATAATGCAAAAAAATACATTTATTTTGGTTAATTGTTGGAATTCAATTTTCACATTGAAGAAGTGATAAATGTAATGTATTTTGAAAGAAATAGTCAGTTTAATGAATATCCTTCTCATAAATTGCATTCATTGAGAAAAGCAGTATTAAAAATATAAAATAAACAACAATAAAAAAACAAAATCAAAAGGACTGAACTCCACATTATGATGGAGGGTAACCACAAAGTGCACATTTTGTGGGTTTACTGTTGTGTTTATCTGACACATGGCTTCCCCCTTTTGTGTTGGTGCAGGCATTGGTTACGCCACACAGGTCATTGTTGCTTTGCTCAACTTCTATTACATCATCGTCCTGGCCTGGGGGATCTTCTACCTGAGCTTCTCCTTCTCGTGGGATCTCCCATGGTCCTCCTGCAACAACACCTGGAACACGGGTGAGAGAACGTGGTTCCGGTCGCCATTTTGTCGGCAGAATCACCTTTGAACCAAAATTTTGACTGAACCCTTCAGCTTAGCTTTGTGTTCGCATGAAGGAGAGAGAACTGCTTTTGGAAGCAACTGGAAAGTTGTCATTTTTAATATGTACACAGAAATGTCTCTAGTAATATTTCATAAACATTTTAATATGTATTTTCTGTTGTATTCTTCTCTGTAATATTGAGTTTCCTGGTACTCAAAGTAATTAATGCTTTGAAGCAAATTCATTTGTCACAATAATTGAACAGTAGATATGTACATCTACTGGTAACACTCAGTAGTTAGTTTAACATCACTATGAACATATGTAGACAAATACAGAAACTATACAGTATAAGAAACAATGCAAACCAATTAATCAACATTACTGTTTATAGTAATATGCTCGCTTGTGTTCTGAGACCATGTCTGACATTAACTTTTTTATGTTTAAGAATCTTGTGTGGAGTTTCAGAGGAGGAGTGATTCCCCCAACTTATCCATGGCCGTGAATGCTACTTCCCCTGTCATTGAATTCTGGGAGTGAGTGTTTCTCTTTAAAAAAAAAAAACTTTACAAACCTTATGTTTCAAAAGCTTAATAAATTTCACACAGTGTTTTGCATAGCTTTAGATAAAATGAACGAGTAGGCAAGTTCACATCGAGTCATTTGTGCTGTGAGAACCAGTTGTAGCTAGCCGAAGTCAGGTGTTCCCAGAAGAACATGGTAACATGGCAACCCTGCAGAGAGTGCTGTAGAACTCCCTGTCTCTATGGTGTGGAGCGCACCATACAGTACCTGTGCCGTTTGAGGTGGGCTACGGGGAGTTCCCACGTTTATTCCCCCCTCGGGCTGAGTTGTGGTTCTTCGGCCTGTTCCTGGCGCGCACAGGAGGAGGGCCTTGAGGATCTCCCCTGGGATCGACCAGATGGGCCACCTGCACTGGGACCTGGCCGTCTGCCTCCTGGTCGCCTGGGTCATGTGCTACTTCTGCATCTGGAAGGGCGTAAAGTCCACAGGAAAGGTGTGTGTGTGCGTGTGTGTGTGTGTGTGTGTGCTGGTTTTGCTTGTGTGTGTGTGCGTGTGTGCTGGTTTTGTTTGTGTGTGTGTGCGTGTGTGTGTGTGTGTGTGTGTGTGCTGGTTTTGTTTGTGTGTGTGTGTGTGTGCTGGTTTTGTGTGTGTGTGTGTGTGTGTGCTTGTTTTTTGTGTGTGTGTGTGTGCGCGTGTGTGTGTGTTTGTTTTACCTTTTGTACCTTTACTATTTCTAGGAAATTCACTTGGGGCCAGTTCTGAAAATCTGGCATAAAACAACTACCCAAGCTGAATAAACTATGTTCATAACACCTAGTACAATCAGTAGAAATTACTACAGTCCTGCACATCACATCAAACTATACCATAATAACCATAATTTTAAAAATAGGACTACAGATTTTATGAAAGTTTTGATTCAAAGTCTATTTACTATCCTGTCAATGAAAAGCAAAAAGAAATAAAATATCCTCATGGTGTCTTGTGCAGAGCAATTGTTTTTCAATGACAATTCAATAGAGGGATTTCATGTCAGGAATGAGCTACACCTGGCTGTGCGGTTGTATAAAAATAAACAACCAAGCCGAGGGGCCATTATCCACCATGAAGTAGTTTATTTTCATACTGCTGCTCGAGCTTGGAGTGGTTTATTTCATATACAATGGCTACTTGCGACTTCAACACTAAAACTCTAAAATTGTTGGAGTACTTTGTTGTTGTTGTTAACTTGCTTTTTTTTGCCTTTAATGTACATGTATGTGTGGGATATTTTATTAATTCTATTTTATTCATTATTAATAATAACTATTCATTTCTGTGGAAATACATTATAGCCCTGTGTTATTCTGGTTATCTGTATCAACACAATAAACACTCTCTCAGCCAATGAGAATGGAGAATTTAACCAATGGGTGTATCACGATGGTCTGTGAATTGGGCTGAGGTTGAGGGAATGGTTTAGGGATCGGGGAGAATGCTGACATGTTGGCGCACACATGTTTTCGTGTGAGGTGATTGTTCCAGGTGTGTGAATCTGCTGCTTGTTTTCCGCAGGTGGTATACTTCACCGCCACCTTCCCCTACGTCATGCTGGTCATCCTTCTGATCCGCGGGGTCACCCTGCCTGGTGCCTCCAGGGGAATCCAGTTCTACCTGTATCCCGACCTGGGCCGACTGGCTGACCCTCAGGTACTCCCCAAACCACCCCCCACACCATTTCCATACCGCACACACACCACTGAATATCCTTAACCCTTTGAGGAGTAGGTTTGTTAGAATCTTCTAGTGTTTTAGAATTCCACTGCTTTCCGTTGCCAGTAGTAATTGTTACATCAGCATTAGAATGTTCAGTCAAGAACATTCTAATCACCTATTTGTGACCTCACAACTTAATGGGTTAAATCTGGCTCTGGGCTGTGAGAAACATTTCCAGGACAGGCTTACAGGCCTAGCTGTTATTCACGGGCCCTGGTTAACTCTGAGTGAGCAGCAGCCTGTCCTCTGACTGGAGCAGACAGGTGTGTTTCCTACGGAGTTTTTTGTTTGGACCCCGTGCCCTGTCCAGCTCCCCACCAGAGTGTGACCCCCCATGTGTGCGCGGTATTCTCAGAAAGCCACGGCTCAAATCGCTCTCCATCTGGGGGGGGGGGGGGGGGGGTTTGCGCATGCCAGGGCTGTGTGTGAGCCCAGCTGGGACGGGGAGCATTGAACGGGACCATCTGCGCCCCCCACGAAAAGGGGACTTTCTCTACGGGGTAGAGGAAGACCCCCCGCGGCAACTAAAAACAGTCCTTCCCCCCCCGCCTTCCTCCCCCCTCTATGCACCACCTGACTCCCCCTGGCCTCCCCCGACCCCGAGAAAATGGTTTGAACCGGTTGGGCCCAATGGCTGAGAAGAACACAAACAAAGTCGCTGAGGGTGGTGGGTGGTGGGGGGGGGGGGGGGGGTGAAGACTGTTCGCAACTTCGGCTGAAGCGAAACGCCAAAGCATCACCCGGCTGGACCGTCCGTTCTTCTTCTGTTCTTTTTCCTGTTTCTTACTAAACACATAAATGCCTTCCGGCGGCTGTCACCTCTGTGGCCGTTTTCCTCTAGACGGGTTGGTTTTTGTAGTCTTTCGGGCTGGAGCGATGCTGTGAAATGCCTGGCAGGACGTGTGACGTGTGACTTCACTGGAGTCGCCCAGTGAGAGTGACAAACTGAAGTCTAGTATGGTCTAGTGTGGCCTAGGTGGTGTTGTCTATTTATGTTGACCGTGTGTAGTTGTCTATTGATGTAGACTGTAAGTAGCTGTCTATTGATGTAGACTGTGTGTAGCTGTTTGACTCTGAAGGGAGGTGCATCGCCTATGAACCTTGGCTAGCTCTGTTTGGCTTCAGTATTTGCATGTTCTGCTGGCTGTGAGCATCTGGGTTTAGAGAATCACCGGTGCAGAAATCAAGAAGCAATTTCCAGTGTCTGGATGTCTTACAAATATATGTAATATTTAATAGTCTCACAAACAGTGTTAGTCATTTAAGGCTGCTTTGCAAATAACCCCTCTCTGATCCTCCTGTTCTTTTCTCTCTCAGGTGTGGATGGATGCTGGAACCCAGATCTTCTTCTCCTACGCTATCTGCCTGGGCTGCCTCACGGCACTGGGGAGCTACAACAAGTACAACAACAACTGCTACAAGTGCGTGTCCTAGGCCTCCCAACCAATCGGCGCGAGGCTTCGTCAACAGTGGGCGGAGCTATCATGTTCTGTCACCCATCCACTGGCACGCACCGATCGACACGCTTCAGCGTGTGCGATAGGCGTGGCCCGTGAATGGCTTAGAGCCTGTGACATCATGGCTCCGCCCATTTTTGAGGTCGACTTGTGACTCCCTTCCCTGCCATTGGCTCACGAGGCCTCGTTAGCGACCATTGCTAACCTATCCTAACTCTGTGGTGATTTCAGAGACTGCTTGGCCCTGTGCTTCCTGAACAGCGGTACGAGCTTCGTCGCCGGCTTCGCCATCTTCTCCATCCTGGGCTTCATGTCCTACGAGCAGAACGTTCCCATTTCCGAGGTGGCGGAGTCTGGTACGTACTCTAGGCCCCCCTGCTGCTGACGGAACTCTATGGTTTTGGAAATTCCTTGGGGGTCTCTCTGGACATCCATCCTTAAGATTGTGCTACTGTGTGAACAATAACTGAAATGCTGCTTGATCAGTTCAAGGAAAATAATACTACACAGTGAGGCCTTGATTGTCTAGAATGTCCAACACAGAGGCAAAAAAGGTAAATGAACACATTTGAAAATAAAAGATTTTCACCCTTAAACCCTTTAAGGTGTAAAATCACAACAAATGTGATCGTAACGGGACATTGTAATGCTGATGTAACCATCGGTACTGTTGACTGAAAACAATGGAGTTCTAGGATATTGACTTACAGTAGAATTTAGAAAAAGACATTCCAAAAAACCCTATTGTTCAAAGGGTAAATTAAAGACTTAACACTGTTATTTTTCAAGCTATCTACAAACTTGTGTAACAGTAATGCACTTGTGTAACGCATTGCCAGTGGTTTGTCAGTTACCCTCAGCGTTGTCAGTCAGTGCGTCTGATGTTCCCCACACACAGAGAGGCGGGGTTTGTGAGCAGTGTGCGTTGTTCTCTGTCTCAGGTCCTGGCCTGGCCTTCATCGCCTACCCGCGCGCTGTGTCCATGATGCCTTTCTCCCCGCTGTGGGCCTGCTTCTTCTTCATCATGATCGTCCTGCTCGGGCTCGACAGCCAGGTAAGGGTTAATCCTCACAGGTCAATGAGAGCGAAGAGGAAATGCAGCTGAGATTGACCTGCAGAGACCTACAACCCACCCCCGCCCTCCCCCACACACACACCTCACACCCCCCACCAATGTCCCCATCTATTTCTGTTTAATGTTTATCCTCTGTGCTGTGACGTGTGCTCGCGAACACTTGCTAACCGGCGGCACATGCGGAGTGAATATTTCCCCGCTGATGTCACATGGAGCGGAAAGTTTTTAACGGCTTCAGAGGAAGCGGCGGCGGCGCTAGCTTTCTCCACGGAGCTGGTCGGGCGTGTCTGCGTGCGCCCACTTTCACCCTTTGGCCCGGCGTTCCTCCGCCCTTCACATGCACATACACACACGTGCGCACGTACACACACACGCGCCTGTGCACATGTACGTGCACATGCATGCGCGCACATGCAAAATGAATTAGCTGATTAGCTGATAAAAACACACATTTTGTAGCAAGCTGTAGCTGTGTGTGTGTGTGTGTGTGTGTGTGTATGTGTGTGTGTGTGGGGGGGGGGGGGGGGGGATTTAGTTCCTCCTCATCCTTTAAGAGAGTGGAGGTGTCTGGTTAGTGTCAACAAATCTCTTGTTCTCTCCTTATTTCTCAGGTTGCAATGTTTACACTATGATATTTCAGACACAGCTTAAGGTTTGAAGTCCTCTTTTGGTTAAATCTTAACTTGCACCTCCACTAATAATTTTCTGAATCCATATTGTACAGTTGAAGAAAGGATAAAGGTTATACGGGAGCAAAGTTGTCATTCAGGGGGTCTTGTAAATATTCAGTTATTCGGTCTAAAGTACTATCAGTGATGGAATGATTTTTGAATGCAGTTGCCCTTTAAGGAGTAAGATAACAGATATGTGATCAGAATGTTCTTAAGTCAACATTCTGTTGCTGATGTAACAATCACGGCTGATAATTGACGGCAGTGGAGTTCCAGAACGCTGACATAGAATCTTGAAAAGCAAGCGTTCCAACAAAAAACCTACACTTCAAAGGGTTAATCGCCGTGGTTTCCCCTCCCCGGCCAGTTTGTGTGCGTGGAGAGCCTGGTGACGGCCGTGGTGGACATGTACCCCTCCGTCTTCCGGAGGAAGAACCGCAGGGAGCTCTTCATCCTGGCCGTGGCCGTCGTTTCCTACCTCATCGGGCTGATCATGCTGACGGAGGTAGGCCGGGGGCTAGCAGGAGGGAGGGGCGTTCCTGTCAGACCTCAGTCAGATGTGTGTTTGAAATACAAAAGACCTCTTTACACACGCTCCTGAGACCTGACAGAAATGTAGTTGTTTTAATAGATATGTTTTCATCAAAATGAAAATTGCCCTGACACTATGGCCTTCCAAATGTAAATGCTCTGTTTTCAACGCTCTGTTTCACATGTTTACACCCTACATGGGCTCATATCCTCCTGGCAAAAATAAGAAAATAAAAACTATATTTTCATTGTTGGATTTTGGATTAAACATTTTTTGATGTATAATACAAGTGCCTTGGATGCCGTGAAAATATTTTCAAAAATATTATTCATTTTATTTTTATTGGATGTCCCTTGTAGTGAAGGATTCAGCATTCAGAATATATGTTTTTTTAGATCAAGTCCAGAGACTCATGTCCCCTACAGGGAACAAAAATGAATGAATTAAATAGATAAGAGCAGGAGTAAACAGAAATCTACCCATCTGCAACTCCTCTCTCTCCCTCTCCTCACCTCCTCTCTCTCTCTCTCTCCCCTGGCCTCCTCTCTCTCCTCCCTGCAGGGGGGCATGTACATCTTCCAGCTCTTCGATTACTACGCCGCCAGCGGGATGTGCCTCCTGTTCGTGGCTGTTTTCGAAACGGTTTGCATCGCCTGGATTTACGGTGAGCGTCGAATAAATAACGAATCGTCCGTGAAACGAATCGTTTCATGACGCGTGATTTACGATGAAACACGGCCTGCGGGGAAAAGCTAGGAAAGGCGACGGATGAGTTGTTCTCATTGGTGATGTAATGGGCGACTCATCCTGAACTGTAGCACATTAATAGAAAGCCGTGTCAGTTTTAGTGTCTGCAAACCTGAAGGGCACTTGGGGACAAGGACCAATTAAACACGTCGCTGCTTTCGGTTTAATTGACGGGCCGGTTTTGAGCGAATCGATGCAGCTCACTTGTCAACTTGATCAGAGATTGCTGTTTTTCTTCCCTAAAGGCATCGATAAATTAGTGTTAAAATAGTGCTTTAAAGTTACCTTGTTCATGTTTTAGGGCTGACTGCTGGAATGTAATCCCTTGTTTGACTGCTTGAGGTCAGTTATGAATTCAAAGTATATGTGGGCAGTTTCTGTCTCTAGCTTTATCTGAGTGCCACACACACACACACCCAGCAATGGGAAAACACAAGCCAATGCTTCTTATACCAAATATACCTCCCAAATAAATTTCATTACGAAGTACGATCTAAATAGTGGAGGTGGAGTTTGCTTTTCAGGCTGCACAGATTATTGAACCATACAGAGAAAGAAAGCATTTATATTCATTAATAAATTTATAATAAGGCGTGTTATATGGGATGGCATTTATATACCATGTACATTTATGCAAAGTATAACGACTATTCTACGGACTAGTCCCTACAATAAAAGTTTTCTGTGAGTCAAGCTACAAGTGAACTGACATTGATGCGTATGGGTGATTAACCGCTCAAATCAATGTAATTGGTGAAAATAGAACCTGCGTACCAAGGGGCCCTTCAGAAATGAACCATGGGGGGGGGGGGTGCATAACTTGGCTACGGAGCGACTGACCAAATTACTTTTCTTCCCCATCGCTGCAGGCGCTGATCGTTTCTATGACAACATTGAAGACATGATTGGCTACCGCCCGGGACCCCTGATCAAGTACTGCTGGCTGTTCTTCACCCCTGCCACGTGCTTCGTGAGTGAAAACATTTCATCGCAGGTCTTTGTTCATCGCATCAGGCTGTACCAAACCAGAGGAATCATAGTAACATTATATATTTATTTTTCTGATTTGCCCGAGCCTTAAATCAAAGTTAATCCAACAGCCATTCTATTCTGCCTCCACAGTAGGGTGCATACCGTACATAGTATGAATGTTAATAATGTGCACACTTGAACTTAAATAGCACCCTCTATTGGTTAACAGGGAAACAGCTGTTGAAAAAAAATTGCTGTTCCTGGAAATGAGAACACGCACGCAAGCACACACACACACACACACACACACACATCTCACTCAGAACTGAGCGTATCTGTATGCCTTAAATTATTAAATTATTTATTACCAAAGCTATTAACTGTGGTAGATATTAATAATATTACTTACGTCTATCGTAGTTCAAACCATTAGTAAACTGAATGAAAGTGAAGTGGCTGAAATGTTGTTATCGCGCCCCTAACCAAGGTTCCTTGCTCCCTTCAGTAATATATAGCTGCATATAAACAGGTTATAGAATGCGCAGTTCTCTGGATAAGGCTGGTGCGTAGGTCGTTTAAGTCCGTGAGTTTGATGAGCATGCCTGCGGCAAACCGACCTCTTCCACATTTATCTCCTCAGGGTACCTTCGCCTTCTCTCTCATCAAATACACGCCTTTGAAGTACAACAACGAGTACGTGTACCCCTGGTGGGGCTACGCCCTGGGCTGGCTCCTGGCCCTCTCCTCCATGGTCTGCATCCCCCTCTGGGTCATCTACAAAATCTGCACTACCAAGGGAACCATGAGAGAGGTAAGCCTGGGTGTAGAGAAGTATTATCAAAATATTACATTTTTTAGAGGATAGATTTTCTCTACTTGCTTCATTCAGGAGCTGTGTCTGTCACTCTGGTTTGCCAACTGCGAACAGCTAGTAGTGCTCAAAAAGTAGATCACTGAATAGAGTTTCAAAGCTGCAGACTAACTGTGACCTCTCTCTCTTCCTCTTCCTCTTCCTCTTCCTCTTCCTCTTCCTCTTCCTCTTCCTCTTCCTCTCCCTCTCCCTCTCCCTCTCCCTCTCTCTCTCTCTCTCTCTCTCTCTCTTCCTCTTCCTCTCTCTCTCTCTCTCTCTCTCCCTCTCTATCTCTCTACACTTCTCCAGCGCATTCACATTCTCATTCAGCCCTCTGGCGACCTGCCCAAGACTAAGAGGGAGCAGGAGAAGATGCTGGCCATCTTCACCCTCGACGGTGACAACCTGCCCCCGCGGGCGGAGGCCTCCAAAGATGGCTACCTCCCCGTGCTCCAGAAAGACTCAAACTGCTAGGGTGCCCCGCGTCCCCCACGCCAACCCGTCAGCCCGACGCGCGTCCGCAGACAACCTCCACCCCGGTCCTCAATACCACAGATACCACGTCCAAATAGAGAGAGAGAGTCCTGTCTCGCTCCTGGGAAGGGGAAGTATCGGGGAGTTGGAGCAGATGGACATTTTGAGTGCACTGGGTTTCTTAAATATTTGTCGGGTCCACGAAGGATCAGCCAGGATGCTGCTGGTGGGCCGTCATCATCCAAGAATCCCTCCCTGCACGCACACACACACACACACACACACACATAAATAATCCACACACACATACACACACACACACACACACCATGCACGTACACTCACACACAGCCTCTGAGCTAATTGTCTGTGGTGCTGTTGGACTGAACCTGGTTTTGTGTTGGACAGCAGTGTTGAGCTCTTTGTCCCAGAGAGAGAGCACACTGTGGCATAAGATGCTGAGGCATCCGTGTGGTTTTCAGATATCTGAGTTCAACCTGGAGTGGCATCTGCTTTCTAAGGAAGCTTGTTTCTTCTACAGGAACATAAAAATGTTCCACTCACAGCATACGTTCATTAGTACAAATGGATAATTGTGGGTAGCGCTAGAATTAGCTACAGTTTTGGGCATGGGGGGTGGGTCATGGTACGGAAATAACACCACCACCCCCCCCCCCCCCCCCCCACACACATCTCAACTCACCTCAACCCAAAAGCATCATGGGAACCAGCAGATGAAGTGTCAACGACTCAAAAAAAAGTGCTCTTTGGTACTGTAGTATGAGATTATTCTTAATCACTAGGTAAGCTATTCCTGTGGTTGCTATATTATATTACATTACATTACAGGCTTTTAGCAGACACTCACATCCAGAGAGACTTACACAACATTATACATGGCATTTACATTGCGTCCATTTATACAGCTGGATATATACTGAATCAATGCTGGTTAAGTATCTTGCTCAAGGTTACAACGGCAGTCTCCTACCTGGGAATCGAACTTGTGACCTTCAGGTTGCAAGACCAGTTCCTTACCCATTATACTACACTGCCGCCCCAATGTCAATGTACCACCTGACATTGCTGTGTTTACTGTTTGACAGTATTCACTAGGTCTGCTTTCACCCCAGGTATGAAGGGAGTCTGCAGTGTTAAAGGCAGAATAAGGAAATCCGAGGACATACTGGAAAATTTCTGTCATGCTGTTTCTGAACAGAAAGTCTGTAAAGCCTAGATATGAAGCCAACATTCACAGAAGTAGTAGCCTCCATGGGTAGGGAGTAGGGACACATGCTATAGCTTCTCCCTCATAATAGAATAAGCGAGTCGTGAAAGACGTTATAATAATTAGCTGGTTGCCTCTGATGAATTCCTTTCCAGATGTACACGTTTTGTATGATATTTGTACAGTGTTTTCATGACCTCCAACCCCATGGGGTAAAACATAGGACCAAAACTCTGCTGTGGATTGGTCAGCTATGCCCAACGGGCTCTACAGCCCTGGCGATTCCTCTTGTAAACATAACTGGAAAAAGAAAACCCCACTCTCATCGATTAAATCAAGCATTTTCATTTCCATTCAACATTCATGATCAATAATGGTGGTAATTCTTCTAAGGGTGAATGCTGAAAGCTGTAGGTACTTCAATTACCTCAAACAAGTGGACCAATGTGTACATACAGTTGTGACGTCTTGCCTTATTAGTCATGGCCATTTTATTCTTCAAATGATATTCTGGACAGCATATCCTTACAGATACAGTGTTTATCCGTCCCTGTATTTGCCAGCTGTTTAAAGTGGAAGTCCAAAATGTGGTAAAGAACACGGTAACAATGGCTATAAAGAAATAAAGATACAAATGTCTGTATATTTTTAAATTGGTTATATCCTGTGCATATTTAATGGTATAACATTGGTTTGAATTTGGGAATGTAAAACATTGTATATATATTGAATCAGAAAAGGTGACACATGGTCATTATTTTTGACATTTGACTTAAGATCAGATGAAGCATTCATGTAATAAATAATGACAAAAAAGAAAGACAATAACTAACATCACGAAACATAATTTCCTCACTGTTTTTGATATTCATATTCAAAAGTGTAGTCATTCAGTTATATAAAAATATGTTATCTTTCTTTAGAGTTTTTATTGTATTCACTGTTGTAGTTCAAACTGTATTTTCCTTCAGTGAAACACTCCTTGTGTGTACATATTTGTTGTGCAATACAGAAAATATTATTTTAAATGTTATCACTTGGATTAAAAATGGCACTATTATATAAAACATTTATATTAAAAAGAGAAAAGCCGAGATGAAAAGTTTCTTCACAGTGACTTGTTTGAAATGTGGCCACTTTTATTTCAAACTTTTCTGTTATCTGTTATATATTGGATATCTGTTATATACTTAATTGACAGTTCATCGATCTCATTGTGATACACTATATGGCCAAAGGTGTGTGGACAGCTGACATCCAACATCTCATACAAAATTATAGGCATTAATATGAGTTGGTCCACCCCCTTACTTCTATAATAACCTCCACTCTTCTGGGAAGAGTTTATACTAGATGTTGGAACATTGCTGCAGGGATTTGCTTCCATTCAGCCAGAAGGTCAGGCACTGATTGGGTGATTAGGCCTGGCTAGCAATTGGCTTTCCAATTGATCCCAAAGGTGTTGGATGGGGTTGAGGTCAGGACTCTGTGCAGGCCAGCCAAGTTCTTCCACACCGTTCTTGACAAAACCATTTCTATATGGACCTAGCTGTGTGCCCAGGGGCATTGTCATGCTGAAACAGGAGAGGGCCTTCCCAAAACTGTTGGGGAAGCACAGAATCATCTAGAATGTGATTGTATGCTGCAGCATTAATAGCATTTGCCTTCACTGGAACTGAGGGGCCTAGCCCAAACCATGAGCAACAGCCCCAGACCAAGGGGAGTCCAGATACTTTTGGTCATGTAGTGTATTCTTCATCAGTTTGGGAGGGCACAGACCAGAGGACGCATTGACTGAAATACCTGCCACCAACTGTCACCACATTCTGCCTGGCCCTCAGACAGCTGAGCTGTGCAGCGACTGTGCTAATATATTGCATTTCTTGCACAGTTGGTGCAGGCTGACCACAGGTGACTGATTTACAGTTACCCAGGCGTCTGCAGTTAAGATTAGATTCCCTTACCAACTAGGCAAATATCCCATGGACCCCCTCAACACAATTAAAATACGAATGATAAATCCTTGCAGGATATATTTTATCCATTTTCCTGATAAAAGAAAATGAAATTAAACTTTATCAGAAAGCATGATAAGGCAAATAGATTGTATGTACACTAACATCACAAGGACTGTGAATCTTTAAAAGGTTACAAAAAGTAGCATTGTTTCAAAGGATCTATTGCTGTCTTGGTGCTTAAAAAATGTTAGGAAAGTTACTACTTACATTCCTCTCTGAACATGAGGAGACTGTTTAATCTGGGTTTTTAACTGTCTGCATAATGTGAGTCACAACTGTATAATGCGCATGTGTAATTACACCAAAGACAATGGTTGGGATTCAATCCATTTTATTGCTACAGATGTTGGCCTATATGGACATTTTGTTAGTGCCATTGAATGTGTACGATGTAACAAATAAAATGAATAATGATCAAATTTGTTAATTCATGTAACTTTAAATGTTTTCATTAGTAATTGTTTCTCCACTCATCTACAAATAAAGAAAAAAAGAAAAGAGACAAGCATTTAATAGTTACTGATTTCCAAGAACTACAATTGCACAAGTTACACAATAATTATAATTAATTATAATAATTAATAATTTTAAAAAAGAGTTTCTGGCTCAATATTTGGCTTAGTTTATTAGTATACACAAACTTATCTTTCTTTAGAATTTGATTTGATTATACATTCTTTAAATTATATTATTTTACATGTATGATCGTCCCTATGTATTTGGCGTAAGTTGTATGAACTGTCAAATTTTCTCAAAGCGTTCCGACCACATAATATTATTGGTTGAAAGAACTTACTTCCGCTCCCTACGTACAGCCAGTGACGCTCTAGGGGTGACGTCCCTCTTTCCCACAATGCAACGGGTCATGTTAATGAAAGATGGCGGAGGGAGGAGCGGCTGATCTGGATACACAGCGAGGAGAGGTCGCGGCACTATTGAAAACGCCGCTGAGGAAGGGAGACACTTGGTGAGACAATCGAATGGTTTCTGGGGTCTTGTGGGCTGCAACAGCAGGCTTGGTTTGGGCTGACAAAATGAAATACGAAGGGGAACATGCAGAACCAGGCCGCTGTTTTCTGTTAGCTTGGGCTAGCTAGCCAGCTACCTACATTCCTCGAATTTCGACTGGCGAGCTAGCTTGTTAGTTGCACCGTTGTTGCATTTCGCTCAGGATAAAAGCTACTGTCAGCCCTACAACGTGGGCCATGCGCGAGTTTAATGTCTTGTGCTCGCTCAGCAATTCGTAAAAGTGATTTGCTGTGCGGGGCGAGGGGGTAAGGAAGCCGGAAAATTAAACTTGGTCATCATGACAGGAGAAGCGGGGCTGTTGCAGGGGCAAATGCTCACCTGTCAAATACTCTGCACACGCAAATTCCCGTCAGCAGCTGATTAACAGGACACATTCCTCACTTGCTTCGGGTGCGTTGCACCAATCACCAGCGTTACTCTTTAACTTCCATTGCATTCATGTTTCAACCCCTACGGGTGTGTTAACAAGCCAGAGATATACGGGCTTTTCTGCTGAAACCATAAGCAATGTCAACATATTTCTTGGGTAACTTTTTAGACAGAGGATCCTGTTATTGCTGTGAATTGGTGTGTCACACTGGATTGTAGTGATTGCTCTTTCGAGACAAGATTAGACGCTTTCATTGGGGAAGCGAAGCGAAGCACCAACCTCTTGTTCCACATAGTCATTCTGTCTAATGGCACGCCTTTTGAAATCAGGGACAGTGATATGTGTTCAATATTTAACCTTTTTAACTGCTTACAATGGGATGGATAACAGACTCACTAATCGTGGCGTGGGACATCCAGCACTTTCCTAACACAAAAGCATGCCATTTCCTGTAATGACATGCTTTGCATGTTTTGCTGTACTCTGGTTTGTACATCCTTAATCAGAGTTAATCCACATATTAGCGGTTAACCTACCAGACATTCCCTTCCCTCAAAAGGCACATCCTGTACATCCTAAGTGACTCGGGTATTTGGGGATTGAAGTAATTACAGGAGGAACAATTGTTAATCTGATCTCTAATTGGCTCTCTAATTCTCTCAGGTATTTCTCTAATATGTCACCATCCTGATAATAATAACAGTAATGATAATAATAATAGTAGTAGTCATAATAATAATAATAATAATAATAATAATAATAATAATAATAATAAAACTTTTAAAAATCCCTTGTGGATGACTGTATTTGGGACAACTTAAATGACGTGGGCCTATGGTTTATCCATGAACACATTGTGATATATAACAGGCCGATTGGTAATTTTGGTACTGTTCTGTGCTCAGGGGCACAATGTTATATCTCCACTGTTATGAAGCCTGCTTTGCTTCCCCATTGCTCCGCTGAGTAAGTGTGTGTGTGTGTGTGAGTGAGAGTGTGTGTGTGTGTGTGTGTGTGTGTGTGTGTGTGTGTGTGTGTGTGTGTGTGTGTGAGTGTGTGAGTGTGTGTGTGCGCACGCTGGGGCCCTCAGTACCACCACAGCTGTAATGTAATCCCTGCGAGGCAGGCAAGGCTCCACATGTCCCTGTGTTGTGAGGGTAAAGGGGGGGGGGGGGTTAGCTTGTGTTATTCTATGGACGGCGATAATAGTTTGGTCAAAGGACCCAGCTAAAGAGCGTGCGCTCCAATTAACCGCAAATGTGTAGCGACAACATACTGTGGGCGCTTTATTTAGCCCTTGAAGTCTAGGCTTCATGTTAGCCATTTCTGGAATGGCTGCAGCAGTGGAACTTTAATTGGTTGGGTTATTGTGATCAGACCACTAGATTCTATCCAGGTGTACCTGCTGGCACTGATCTCACTGTCTTTCTGTGTAATGTGTATAAAATACATGGAGCTCAGGTGGGGTGCCACTGGGGGAGGAGGAGGGGCAAGGAAGTCTGTATTGGGTTTTCATAGGTGGAGCCAGCGCAGTCACCTGACCGGATGTGGGCCAATGGGAATGCTTCCAGTTCTCTTGCATGTTGTTCTATCCACCGCCTTCAGGATCAGAACGACTTGCTTGTTTTCCCACACTCTCATCCAGAAAAGCACACATCTAATGTAGCTTTCTCTGTGCCAAACAGCTGCAAATAAATGAGGTCACAGACTGTACATTTGCCTTTTTGCCCTGGCGCAGGTACTTAGTCGACAGCCGCTGGTTCAAACAGTGGAAGAAATATGTGGGCTTCGACAGCTGGGATAAGTACCAGATGGGGGAGCAGAATGTCTACCCTGGCCCGGTGGACAACTCTGGTCTCCTCAAAGGTGAGGTCCCATTGTTCCAGGTGAATGTGCCTTGACGGTACTCTCAGTAAACCCATTCAGAACTACAGTTAGTTAGGAGCTGGGAGCCATTTTACAGGGACACGCAATAGCTGATCTCACTTGATGTTTATGTGGTATGTAAATTAGCTGCTGGTTATTGCATTGGTAAGGATAGTACAGCACAGTAAAGTCATTGGGACAGTGGTGGCAGTTGTCAGTTCCCTTCTGAACGCAGTTGGTTCCGTATTGAACGCCTGTGCTGACTCATTTTCAAACTGACAACTTTTACAGCCTCTCTCTCTCTCTCTCTCTCTCTCTCTCTCTCTCTCTCTCTCTCTCTCTCTCTCTCTCTCTCTCTCTCTCTCTCTCTCTCTCTCTCTCTCTCTCTCTCTCTCTCTCTCTCTCTCTCTCTGCTACAGACGGAGACGTGTTGGCCCTCAAGGAGCACCTCATCGATGAGCTGGACTACATCCTGGTCCCCACGGAGGGCTGGAATAAGCTGGTCAGCTGGTATGGACTCATGGACAGCCAGGAGCCAATAGCGCGCAAGGTACCGTTTCTCCACACCCATGTGGTCATGGAAGACTCTGAGTTTGTGCCTTATATACTGAATTGTCAGTCCTACGCAAGTCCTGCATTCCATTACTGGACCTCTTGGGATTCTGGGTACTCTCGTGGCTTCTGTTGGCAAATTGACCTGTAACCATGGTTTCAGGTGCAGATATTCTCCTCAGAACTAGAGATTATATTAGTTGTATACCTGTCTCATGACAGGACCTCAAATGAACTATGAAAACATGTTACAAATGAAAACAGTAAAAAAAGCTTTTCATTTTTTATAATCAAAACTATTTGTAGTATTTTTACAAATTCATTTACAGTGAAGTATACAGTGAGCTCATCATAGAAACAAATTTTCACATGAGCATTTTTATGAGTCTTTTTTTGTGCCTCTCACTATCAGTAGGGGGTGCTGTAGTTCACTCTCAAGGTGCATTTCACATAGTCAGCCCTTGGTCAGGCAGGAATAATCTATATCAGTGTTAAATAGCGGAACGGATTTCTCTAGATCTCTGGCTTTATTGAGCTACAATATGGCCGCCCGCTGTGCTGGGCATGTCCCTCATCGATCCTCCCCTTTGACCTTATATGTCGGGGGTATCGGATGGCCTCCTCGTTTCTATTTTCAGAGGGTGGAGGGCGATGACTTAAACACTACAGGGAACGTGCCACGGGACAGACATGGAAGAGGTTCTCTTCTCTTTTTTTTCCAGCTTTGGGGGTTCTTGTGTGTAAGGGGGGGGGGGGCGACCGGGTTTCCCGTCACGGTTCCAGGACGCGCGGTTCTCCCCGCGGTCTCGCGGAACCTTCCGGCTGCCCTGGTCCCTGGTTCAGACGGCTTGCCTGGAGAGGGGATGGGGGGTTTGGGGGGTGTAACGTTCCTGAATGGGTTCATTTATTTTTGTTTAGCGGCTATGCTAAAGGTTGGACCCGGCGGTACGGTTAGCGTTAGCGCTCTGGGCGTTCGAACCCTGCCGCGTCTCCTCCTTGCTCTGCTGTTCGCGGGACGTGCTTGGTTGGAGATAACGGGGGGAGTTCCTCACGCGCAAGAGAGCCTTTGTTTGTGCTGAGCCTGGGCCGTTAGCACAGGAGGCTAGGGGGACATAAACACTGTAGGACTCCACTGCTGCTGTCCCTGCAGTGGCTTGCTAAATGAAAGGTGTTTGCTGGTTTTATCATTGAATTGCACTCGATAGAAAGTTCAGGAACCTGGATTCTGACTGTGCTTTGCTTGTGGAGCTGGGTTCCTAGATCTTTCCTATAGCTCAACTTTGAGACCTTTTAGTCTTGTGTACCTCTCATTTCTGAATCTGTTAAAAAGGATTTAAAGAGTCGCAGCTTTACTGTCTCAGGGATTGCTCACCCGTTCGCCTTTTTTTGGTGCTTGTGGGTAATTATCATTTCATTTTGCATTTGGTTCCTCAGCGTGACAAGTACGGCGAGGGAGAGAGGGAGGGAGGGAGAGAGAGAGGGAGGGAGGGAGGGAGGGAGGGAGACGGAGACGGAGAGGGAGAGGCAGTTTGACGCGTTTGCGCGTTCTTGCTCCTTGCAGGTGGTGGAGCAGGGCATGTTCGTGAAGCACTGCAAGGTGGAGGTGTACCTGACGGAGCTGAAGCTGTGCGAGGACGGCGACATGGACACCGTGGTGACCCGGAGGTTCAGCAAGGCCGACACCATAGGTGAGCGCCGCCGCGGGAGACCGCCGTGGGGACCGCCTGCCCGACGTCCTCTTTGTGGCGTTTTTTTTTTGTGTGTGTGTATGTCCCTCATTTCGCGCCTGACTCCTGAGGACGCGCGCCGATCATCTGACTGCAGCTGTGAATCGAGGCGTTAAGCTCGTCTGGACGGGTTTTGGTTTAAAAACGGGCTGGATATACTTCCACCATGAATATTTTCTCCAGTACACACACACACACACACACATACACATACACACACTGTACTTTTCTGTTGTCTCGCGGTGAATTTTGACCTTCACACACGCACACAAAATGTACACCCTTGGACATGCAAATGAGCTTTGCGTGAGCTGGCGTTATAGCTCTTATTGCACGACGTCCCCGTTACGCCTCCTTGTTTCTGAGTCCCCATTAGCACACCGGCAAAAGAAATGCCGGCTGCCAGTGGCTTTGGCTGCGTGGACCGCGCCTGACCCTCCCTCTCCGCGCTCTCGCCGTCCCAGACACCATCGAGAAGGAGATGAGGAAGCTCTTCAGCATCCCCGACGAGAAGGAGACCCGGCTGTGGAACAAGTACATGAGCAACACCTTCGAGCCGCTCACCAAGCCCGACAGCACCATACAGGACGCCGGGCTCTACCAGGGACAGGTACAGAGCCCCACCCCCACCCCCCGACCGCCGTTCCGTCCAGAGCGGTATACCGTCCCGCGGTACGGGTCGCGGTCGAGGACGGACACGCTCGCGAAACCGTTACCTCTCTGCTTTTTCTGAGCTCCTTGCCGGTGGTCAGTCTGTTTGAACGGTGAACCTTGCTGTCGAGTGACTGACAGTTAACGGTCCACAGGCTCCGCCTTCACAATTTTTTTTGTTGCCTTCCTGTGGTGGGAGTGCGGTCTGAGGTTTAAGACCGTGAATTATTATTATTGTTTTTATTTTTTTTGCGCATTTATGGCGAGGGAGAAATCACGCGCGCTTTCTGGTCGCGTCTTTCGGCTCTGTGTCCCAGCCCGTCAGCGCCTGGTCGCTTTGACCGTCTTTTGCGGTCACGCCATCAAAAAAAAACAAAAAACCAACAAACAGGAAATGAAAACGCTTCACCGCGCGGACTTTAGGCCTTCAGCTTCAGCTCCCAAAAAAAACACCCAGAGTCGGAATTTGGCGTTTTGTGGCATTAGACTCAAAAATTATACCGGAGCGCTCTGCTGGCTGTACATCGTTACTGGTCAGAACAGGGCACTCGGTGATCAAATGCAGACGTTCATAAGCGGGAACCGAATTCGAATCGGGCCGCAAATCCGGTCGGCCGAATCCACGCAGCAGGCGCTGGCTTCCTGATGCGGGCGGCTGAGGGGAATTGAGGTAAAGCCATTTGCACTGATGTTCTCTCTTCCTTTTTATGCCAGAGTCCCTCTGTTTCACACCCCCCCATTGCATCGTTTGGCTGCTCTGAAACCTCCTACCCAGCTGAATCTTACTCTCCAGCTGCAGAGACTGCAGTCTGGAACTATATTCCCATTTAGTTTCCTCTTCCCTTCAGAAATATGAAGTGACATTATTAGAGTGACAGTATATTGTCATTAATATGAGAAATATTTGCTCGTTTTAAAGCATTGTGATTTCAAGTTAACAGCTGGATTCTCTCTCTTCACTCCTGTCATTTTGTCGTTTGTTCCCTCGTAGACGACAGCTAGCCAGGAAGCCGATGTCTGTAACCTTCAACACACGGTAGCCTCCTGTCCGGTGTTTAATTTTATTTAAATAATTTTTCGATGTATTTTGGTTTGTCATGCTCTGAACCCTGGTGCTCCAGCTCGTTGTGACTGTCGGCCAGTTGGCAGTTTTGCATGCCCACTAGAATGCCCGTGTTTACGCCAGCATTGCCGATTTCCTGCCTGTCCTAACTGTTGTAGCCTTTCATTACAGAATGAGCAATGCACCGTGAACTGGTGGGTAATCCCTAATCTGGCAACCTACGTTGGTGGGGTATTGCACTGTTATTCATGTATGTGGTGTTAATAACTGTGTAAATACAATGTTATTAACATACTGTAGCGAGATGTAAAAAGTCCTCTTAAGTTAAATTTGGGGTACAGGACTAGAATCACTGTGTGAACAACGGGCAATGCAATTACAGTTTAATTTAATTTTTTATTAGGGCCACTTAATGTTAATGGAGACTTAACAGGTTGATTGATCGAGTACAAAGTGAATGAATCACAGTTTGCCGTTTAACATATAAATGGTGGAGCAATGGAGTCAGATTTCAGTCCTGGAGTGGCACAGTATCTGTTTCAGCGCTTATGTTATGTTTATATCACCGGTTGCCTTAACAAATCCACACACATAGTTTCTAAAGCCTAAATTGGATAGTGATTGGAACCCGCAAACCCCTGCAACCACTATGGCCCTTCAGGTCTTCAGAATGACACCTCGCTTTAGAGTTAAGGGTGTCTTTGTCCCAATGTCCTGTATCTGAATGATAACAGTAGTGGCGAGGCGATTTATCTCTGTCTAATTGCTCTGGTTGTTAATGTCCTGGACGTCCTGGGTAACCGCATGCGGTTTGTGCTGGTTTGGTGCCTGTCTCCACCTGACTTTTCTTTGGCTCTGGAGGAAACTGAAACTGAACGTTTCGGCCGAGTTGTGAATTTCCGAAGCATGAGTCTCTGTGCTTGAGCGTCTGTCGCCTTTGCCTTGTCTCCTTGTCTCCCAAGTGAAGCGGAGAAAAGACTTTTCTAGAATGGCTTTCACTCTTGATTTTGAAAACGTTTTCAGACAAATGGAAAGAAATTTGGCTTGCAATGTGAGAGCACCAACAGCCTCCAGGAACACATACACCATAGAGTATGGCACAGATGTGAATACTTAGTATAGAATTAATAAAATAAAGCAGGCCTGGAGCATACCACTCCTGTGTAACAAGTTTTAGCTGGTCTTGTTTTGCAGTGCAAATGTTATTTTAAAATGCCTTTGAAAATTTAATGTGTTCTTCGATTTGTTTTGCAGAATGCCGGCAAAAACGCTATAGCCGCTAGATTGAATGCCGCCAATGTCAGGCCGAAGCGCGAAAGGTTCTGAGATTTATTGAGGAGTCCATGCGGTAGCAGCGCTTCTGAGGGGCTTTGGCCGAGCCATTTCTGGCAGCTCTTTCCAATCGCTTGTTTTACCCGTCCTCATCCCCTCCGTCCTGGCCTGACCAGGAAACCGATTGATGTCTCCTTGAAGGAGCTAAAGTAGGAGGCTCCTGCAGCGAGGAGACACGAGTGCATCCTTTGTGGAAGGGTTTCTTTGGAACGCGTGATGTGTGACTTACCGACCTCTGCATCCGCCCCTCCCGCCATCTGCCACGTCTGCGATTGCTGTGGCTTCAAAACTGACGCTTGAATGAATAAGGACGTTCCGTTTGCCCAGTGCGTCCTTTCCTCGGTTCCTTGCGTCCTTTCCTTGCGTCCTCCGTTGGGCGGAGCTAAGGAAGCGAGGACAAGACGTGATGAAAACAGGCACGGAGGTAAAGCAAGCGATTGGAAAGAACCCTGGGAGTTGCTTTTTTGAGGGGACGGCCTAGGGGAGGAGATTCAATATGGCGGGAATCCAGGGCTTGTGGCTCTCTGGCGCCCTCTGTGGTCTCTTTGGTCTCTGCTTGCTCTTCCTGAACTGATTTACTGGTGGATTTCCAGAGTTGCTGAACCATGCAACATTATTTGTACTCAGCAGCACGCAGGCCCTGGATAATTAGTAAAATCACGATAAAAGTTCCAGTTTCTGCACACCTTGTCTGTCACCACTCTTTCTGTTGTCTCGCAATAAACGTTGCCCTGGTTTTGTGCAAGAGTCAGCAGAATGCTAGTTAGCTTAGCAGTTAGCTTGACTCGTTTCAGTCATGGACAGTATCTGGGTTCCACTCTGTAAAGTGTGACTTATTGATGGGTAAAGTATGTAGGCAGGGGTCTTTATCTTTTGGTCACAAAGCAAACTCAATTGGTTGTCCATGGTTTCACATTTTATTTGTTTAGTTGTAATTTTTTCCCCCCCCCTCTATAAACAGTGGGCGCTCTTGCCGGTTGTTTCTCACAAATTCTTTTTTCAGACGTCTTGCACGGGGGAGGCGGCAACTCGCTGATCCGAAGTGTGTTTCCCTGAACTAACAGTTTGCCCGTTACTTCTGGCCCCCTGAGGCGGTCTCGTCCGTGTTCAGATTCCTCATTACAGGCGTTGCGTTTGCACAATGTCTCCCTGCAGAAGCATTTATTTCAGTGCCTCTGGATTTGGACCTACCGGGTGTAAAATGAAAAAGAAATTGTTTTCCAAAGTGAGAGTGAGGAAGGGAGCCAAACGTTCTCCATTTTGGCTCCATGTAAAATAATAGTTCCTTGTCGCCTTTGTCATGCAGGTTTTTTTTTGTATGAGAAGTGTGCAGTTTATTCACCTTAATCATTCAAGTTACAGACCCAAAGAGCTGGCTAATGAAATTCGGGCGTGCTGATTGGCTGCCCTATCAAACGGGAGGCGGGGTTATCCCCGCACACCGAGGAACGCTGAACACGGTGAACACCGCCGCGCTGAACGCCAGCCGTGTGTGAAACTGACCCCCGTTCGCAGACGCGCTTGCCCTCGACCCCCCCCCCCCCCCTCCCGCCTCCCCTCCCGGACGCCAGCGTCCGGAGGAAACTCACGCCATGATGGTTCTCCTTGCAGGTTCTTGTAATAGAGCAAAAAAACGAGGACGGGACCTGGCCCCGGGGCTCTTCGGCGTCCAAGTGAGTGTTCCGGCCGAGGCTCTGGTGTCACACGGGGTCACCTGCTGGGTTTTTTTGGGTGGGGGCGGAGTTAGTGAGCGAGCGTCATTACGGCGGCCATGTTGCTTCGTATCGGCTGTCCGCTCACGTCTGCGTATGCTGGCGTGTGCAGAATTGGGGGGGGGGGGGGGGTGGGGCATAAATTAAGCAAGTTCCTCGTCAGTAGCCTGCAGCTCGTAAACCTCCACGCATTATTAGAATATGTATTTTCATCCACTGTCCTGGTTCCGCATTCATGAGAGTGAATTGAGGCCAGTTGGCTCAAGGTTTCTGGTCCCCTTGTAAATGTACAATTTCATAATAATCCTAGACTGGCTAAACCTGAAAGATGTCTTTGGATGTTGGGCAAAGGAAGCATGTCGCTTTGCCAACCGCCGTAGTTCTTTCAGACTCTTATCAACAGTGTTCCATCTCCCATGTGTTCACAAATTTTCCTTTTTTGTTCATTTCCTTATCTGTTCTGTTCTGTGTTTTCGTTCTTTTCCCGCACGCACGCGTTCTGTGAGTTTGGCGCTAATCGGCCGCTAACCGTCGAGCCCTGCGGCGCCTCTTCCTTTTCCTAACCGGCCGTCTCCTTGTCTTCGAAGGTCCTCCTCCGCCTCCGATCTCTCGACCTTACCAAAGATCTCCCCCTCGACCCTCTCAAACAGTTATAGCGGCTTCAACAGCAGGAAGTAAGCAAGGTGGTTCGTGGGCGTGGTTTGGTCCGAGGAGGCGGGGCTTGCGGTGGTCACGTGCTTCGCGGCAGTTGCATGGGCCAAGCCAGGCCTCCTTTGCCGAAGCTCTCTGTTGTCTGCTGCTGCCTCGTCTTTAACCGGCACCTCTGTGTGACCTTGCATGTTGGAATGGGCCTTCTGTAGGTGCTATTAACGCACATGTTAAGAGTCGTGAACACACTTCCCTGTAGACTTCCCTGTATTGAGCTCCTGCTTATTGCATGCTGGAACATGTAACTGGTAGGCACAGGATCAGAGGGCGGACATGTTGGCTTTCTCCGTCCTGTTTTTCTAAATCATTACGTGCGATCAATTTCGCTAGAAGACTGGACAGTTCCCTCGACTGCCGTAGCGGATTTACAACCATGGACAATTAACCTGGCTTGCAGCTTTTGAGAAAGCGTCCGTAATTTGTCATTTTTTCGTGATTTTGGGAAGAGATATTGGGCGCTGGGTCTTCTGCAGTGGAGAGGGTGAGGGCGGGTTTGATGAGGCGAGGGCCCTGGAGTGTGACCCCGCCTCCCTGGCGATGAGTGGCGGAGGATGAGCTGATGTTTCTGATGGCTGCGGATAAAGGTGTCTCCATAACTCAGCACTGCAGGAGGGAGGCTGTGTCCCTGGCATGATATACTGCGTCCTCTCTCTCTCTCTCTCTCTCTCTCTCTCTCCCCCCCCTCGTCCTCTCTCTCTCTCCCCTCCTCCTCTCCTCTCTCTGTTGTTCACTCTCTTTTCCCCTTTCCTCTCTCCCTCTCTTTTCTGTCTCAATGCCCCCTTCTCTCTCTCTCTCTCCCTCCCTCTCTCTCTCCCTCTCTTTTTCTCTCTCCTCCCTCCCCTCTCTCTCTGCCTTGCCCTACGGTGCTGGTGACCTTCAGACCGCGCCGTCTCTGCCCTCCCAATGCGTATCTCCACATTCAGCCCAGCACAGCACCACAAACCCAGAGGCCCTGCATGCTGACTACAGCAGCCTCACCGCACTACAACTCCCATAATCCTTTAAACCGAAGCGCAGATACAGAGGTTGCCAGCAGGTCATCGAAGGCCAGAACCGGTGTTTTTTTTTTTTTTTAAAGGTTACAAACGTGTGGAGAGGGCGAACCGCCATGCCGCCGCGAGATCCCCGACCCCATGCGGCGTTCTCACCTCTGCGGAGGAGAGTGTCTCTCTCTCTCCCTCCCTCCCTCCCTCCCTCCCCCGCTCAGATTCCGCTGCCTCGGCAGAGTGGCGCTATAAATAGAACCCTGCGCGGTGCATCGGGGCGGTGATGTCACACGGACCCTGCGAATCCCACGCAGCCTCACCTGTAACTGAAGCGCGGTCCCTGCTCTCTCTCTCTCTCTCTCTCTCTCTCTCTCTCTCCATCCCTCCTCTCTCTCTCCACCCCTCTTCTCTCCCCCCCTTTCTTTCTCTCTCCCCTCTCTATCTCTGTCTCCTGCTGTCTCTCACTCTCCCCCCCGCTCTCTCTCTGTCTCCTATCTTTCTCCCCTCTGCCTCTCTCATTCTCTGTCCCCCTCTTTCTCTCCCCCCTCTCTCCATCTCTGTCTCTCCCCCTCTTTTCCCTTCCTCTCTCTCTCCTTCTGTATCTCTCACTCTCTCTCTCTCCCTTTCTCTGTCTCTCTCCCCCTCTGTCTCTCTCTCCCTCTCTCTCTCTCTCCCTCTTTCTCTTTCTCTCTGCTCAGTCCGAGCCGGTCAGGAGGGAGAGGGAGAGGGAGAGGGAGAGGGAGGAGGGAGGAGGGAGGAGGGAGGGGGGAGAGGGGGAGGGGGGGTGTCGTATTGAGAGCGGGATGCGGGCGGGGCCGGAGTGAGATGCTGCCATGCTGCGGGTGGTGCCTTAGAGAGTGTGTGGAGTTCGAGGGGCGGGCGGAGGGCGGGAGCGAGGCCCGGCCCATAGAGCAACGGTACAGGTCTCTGCGCTCTAAACGCTCGGCCCCGCCGCTCGGGCCCCGCCGCTCATCGCTCTCAGTTCCGCGTCCGGGGCGGTTGCCGTGGTTTCACCCCCCCCCCCCCGGTCTCGATTCGGTTAACTTTTACATTTTCGCTTCCCTTTTTTTTTTTTTACGTTCATTTTAACCTGCTGTCTTTGCCAACGTGAACATAGCGATTTGTTTTTGCACTTGCTTTTTTATTTATTTACTTTTTATTATTTATTATTATATTTTTTTGTGTTTTCTGCCCACCTCACACACACACACACACACACACACACACGCGCGCGCGCTGTGTGAAATATTGCTAATTCTAAGGGAGAAACATCACGTGACGTGCACTTTGACCTTGTGGTTTTGCGTTTGTGCGGGACGACGTGGTTTCTCTTTTTCTCCTGTCCCCGTACGGCTCCTGGTCTGACCGTGCTCTGCTCTCTCCTCTTCTCTCCGCAGCGTGAAAAACTCTAACTACTGCCTCCCAGCCTACCCTCCCTATAGCAGCTACGACTACCCCGAGCAGAGCAGCTACCGAGAGAGGCCCGGCCTGTGCGGCCTCTGCAACCTGGGCAACACCTGCTTCATGAACTCTGCAGCGCAGGTACACACACACACACACACATACTGTACATACACACACACACACACACACACGTACATACATGTACACACACACACACACATACACACACACACATACTGTACATGCACACACACACACACACACATACTGTACATACACATGCATACACGCACACACATCCTCACTCTCGTTCCTTTTTGACATTAGCATTTTCGCTGGAACGTTCTTACCCACGATGCTTCAGGCGCGTCTCACTCTTTTCCGCTCGCTCTTCCTCCCCCTGACGCAGTGTTTGAGCAACATCCCCCCGCTCACCGAGTACTTCCTGAGGGACAGGTACCAGGACGAGCTGAACATGGACAACCCGCTGGGCATGCGCGGGGAGATCGCCAAGGCCTACGCCGAGCTCACCAAGCAGGTGTGGTCGGGGAAGTACAGCTACGTCACGCCCCGGCCTTTCAAGGTGATTTTCCCCCTCGGTTCTTCTCGTCCAGCTCCCACCGCACCTCTTCTTCTCGGCCGGCCTGAGCGTGTTCCTTTTCAGAGTGTGTTTCAGAGCTCACTGGCCGCAACGACATTCATGCAGATACTCTGCTTTTTCTTTTTTGGGGGGTATTCTCAGTGCTTGAAATTTCACAATCTACACACGTTAAGTGTGTATTCAATATTTTAGCCGCTTGTGGGGACGTCAGTGCAGTTTCTCGCGTGACGGTGTGCAGCTGGTCCCCGCAAGTTCTGATAAAAACAGGAAAAGGCGTATCCGCCAAGGTCCCTGAGCCCCCGGGCCCCCCGAAGGGGGGGGACGTCCGGGGGCCTAACGGTGGCCCCCGTCTCTCTGCGCGTGTGCCCCCCCCCCCCCCCCCCCAGACGCAGGTGGGCCGCTTCGCGCCTCAGTTCTCTGGGTACCAGCAGCAGGACTCCCACGAGCTGCTGGCGTTCCTCCTGGACGGCCTGCACGAGGACCTCAACCGGATCAGGAAGAAGCCCTACATCCAGCTCAAGGACGCCGAGGGCCGGCCCGACAAGGTAGCGCCACGTCCCCGCCGCCGTCCCGCCGTTACCGCTAACTAGCGTCAAAGATAAAAAGGAGAAAAAATAAGATGTTTCCTTCCGCGAGGTCGCTTGCTGCAGAGAAATAAAAAATCTGAATTTGCTGTCATAAAGCCGAAGAAAGGCTGTGGGCCGTTTGCTGTCCCTCATGCACACACAGCACGAATACGTGGGGGAGAGGAACGGCACACTAGTTCTCAGTTTTCTCAGGTTCTACCGGTAATGTGCGCGGTGTGTCGAGAATCTCTCAACCAGCGCTGTTGGGCAGGTTTTTTTAAAGGAATGTGGGGTGCCATAGATGCCGTAGACACATAGACTAGGTTCTTGATCATTCATAAACATCAGACATTTTGCATATGTTCCAGCCTGCATCTCAACAGTGCCAGCGCACCTCCCTCTAGTGACTGAATAACATGTAATATCTGTGTGTGTTTTAAGGAAGGCGTCCTAAATACAACACTTGCACACGTGCTCTACCTCTTAATGGCATGTATGTTTTTATAAATGGTTCATGGGAAAGTGTTTGGCTGTTTGCACCGTTTTTGGAAAGAATCTGGCCCCCCAGGAAGGAAGCGTAGCCCCGCAGTAGGGCTTCTTATTGTCCTGACCCCTTGACCTCTGACCCTTGACCCCTGACCAGGTCGTCGCCGAGGAAGCTTGGGAGAACCACATAAAGAGGAACGACTCCATCATCGTGGACATCTTCCACGGCCTGTTCAAGTCCACGCTGGTGTGCCCCGTGTGCGCCAAGGTCTCCGTGACCTTTGACCCCTTCTGCTACCTGACGCTCCCCCTGCCCATGAAGAAAGAGCGGACGCTGGAGGTGTACCTGGTGCGGCTGGACCCCCGGGCCAAACCCACGCAGGTGCGGCCTCGCGCCCGGCTGAAAGAACTGCATTGTGGGATTGCGCCAGGGAGAGCCAGCGATGAGTCAGCAGTTGTGCGCACTTGTCCCTCCCTCTCGTTGATTATTGGGAGAACTCGTAGCTAAATACGTTGAAATGTCTATTTTTTTCTGCTATTTCATTCTCTCGAGCAGTTCTGGCTTTGTGTTTCAGTTACTGAAGTTTGATTCCGCGTTAGCGGCTAGCGTATCTCCTGCTGTTCATGAACGTTTTGACATGCTAATTTCAGCCCTCGGGATATTGGCTGACTGCTTGTCTCTGTGTTTTTCAGTACAAACTGACAGTGCCCAAGGTGGGCTACATCGCCGACCTCTGCACCTCCCTCTCCACTCTCTCCGGGGTACCCGCCGACAAGGTAAGGGCCACAAGATGGGTCCCCCCCCCCCTTTTCTGGAGAAGTCAAGTTCCCTCTGGTTACCCTGTCCCAGAATGCCTGTTCATTCATTGTCTCGGTGACTTCCTGCTTTCTCGCAACACAGATGATCGTGACGGACATATACAACCACCGGTTCCACCGGATATTCGCCACCAACGAGAACCTGAGCAGCATCATGGACAAGGACGATATTTACGTGTGAGTGCCGAAGGCCAATCAGGAAAGCCGAGGTCCTCATCGCTTGCTGCCCGGTTCCGCGTAAATGGAGAATATACCCAAAAATCACATTTTCTCTTTTTTTCCTCCCCCTTAACCCACGATTTATATGCATGAAAAAAAATATACACAAAACAGCTTTTCTGGAGATCATATCTGTAATTTTCAGGTTGAAGACTAAATTATGAATCTATTATAAATAGTACATGTTTAAAAGTTTTTAGAAAATTTTTTATTCAACCTTTATGTACCCAGGGTAGGTTCGCTGAGCACGGATGCTCTTCTGCAGCAGCGCCCTGCTTATGGGGTACTCTTAACACGAGGGCCAGTCTGTTAAATAGTCCCTTTCAGGGATTTTTTTTTGTTGAGTTGGGCTCTTCTCTCTGGGCTCAGGTTCGAGGTGGCGGTGAGCCGGACGGAGGACGTGGACCACGTGGTGGTCCCGGTGCACCTGCGGGAGAGGCACAGGCAGTCGGGCTACAGCGCCAGCACGCTGCACTTCGGCCTGCCCTTCCTCATCACCGTCCCCCGCAGCCTCAGCGAGGAGAAGTTCTACAACCTGCTGCTGCTGCGCATGTGGTACGCCCCCCCGGCCAATCGGAAAAGGGCCTCTGTCGGGCACGCGTGGAAACCCGGCCAATCGGAAAAGGCCTCTGTTAGGGAAGCGTGGAAACCCGGCCAATCGGAAGGCCACTGTTAGGCACGGGTGGAAACCCGGCCAATCAGAAGGCCTCTGTTAGAGAAGCATGGAAACCCGGCCAATCGGAAGGCCTCTGTTAGGCACGCGTGGAAACCCAGCCAATCAGAAGGCCGCTGTTAGGCACGCGTGGAAACCCAGCCAATCAGAAGGCCTCTGTTAGGGAAGCGTGGAAACCCGGCCAGTCGGAAGGCCTCTGTTAGGGAAGCGTGGAAACCCAGCCAATCAGAAGGCCTCTGTTAGGGAAGCGTGGAAACCCAGCCAATCAGAAGGCCTCTGTTAGGCACGCGTGGAAACCCAGCAAATCAGAAGGCCACTGTTAGGCACGCGTGGAAACCCGGCCAGTCGGAAGGCCTCTGTTAGGGAAGCGTGGAAACCCAGCCAGTCGGAAGGCCTCTGTCAGGCCTTTTTAACGAGGCTGTTTTTAAGACAGCGTGTATGATTGGGCGGTTAGGAGAGGGTTAATGAGAAGGGCCCCTGCTGCAGCTTTGCGGTGGACCGTGCATGCTTGTCTTGGGCTGAGTGGCTTGTACGGGTGTTACTTGCTGAACGGGGCAGTCCTAACACTACAGGAAAAACTTTTAAAACTGTTAAACTGTTTCCACTGCTTCCTCCCATTTTTACCGCTGTCTTCCGTACTCTCACATCAACACTGGGGCGTGAATCGCAGTGGGGTCCGTGTGATGGGTTTCCGTGTTCCGCGTTCTAGCCGGTTCCTGTGCTCCAGCGCTGAGGAGGAGGAGGAGGAAGAGGAGGAGGAGGAGTCGGAGGAGACGCCCATCCCGAAAGAGCACGGCATCAACGGCAACGTAGCCAACGGCGTCCTGGAGGAGGGGTCTCCCAGTGAGTCTCTGGCCCCGCCCCCCCACACCGCCCAGCCCCGCCCCTCCCACACTGCCCAGCCCCGCCCCCCCCACACCGCCCTGCCATTTCACACAGCTTCCCAGCTAACACAAAGCGTTCTCACAATATTACTGGAATGTTCTCTCAGTGTTACAGCATTGCCACTACGTTGCAGCACCGTTGTGAGAACGTTTGGGTCTGCATTATACTTCACCTCTCGTGATGCTCACACACACGGTTAATCACTTTTGCGGCGTGTTCATGTCTGCTGGAGCGTCCGCTAACTCAGTTACTGTGAAGCTGGCGAAAAAAAAAACCCAGAGATTCCTTTTGCGGCTGATTGGTCCGACCCCGCCTTCGCAGGCGAGATGGAGACCGACGAGCAGGACGAGGAGTCCAGCCAGGACCAGGAGCTGCCGTCCGAGAACGACAACAGCCAGTCGGAGGAGTCGGTGGGCGGGGACAACGAGCTGGAGAACGGCGTGGGCCCCGAGGGGACCGCCAAGGGCCCGCCGCCGGCGGGGCAGAGGAGGCGCCTCTTCTCCTTCCAGTTCAACAGCGTGGGCAAGCCCGACTTCGGCTACGCCAAGGACGAGCCCCGCCACATCCGCTTCGACGGGGGCCACCTGCGGCTGAGCGGTGAGCGCCGGTCTCTGCGGGGACGGCTCCGGGCGCCCCGAGCGCGCTCTTTCCAGTGAGTCATGTGACCGCCTGACTGTGCGCTAAATTCGTTCTCTTTCGAACAGACAGGTCCTATCTCTATTTGGACTGGGAGCCTGAGGTGAAGAAGAAGTACTTCGACGAAAGCGTGGCGGAGGTGAGAGCGGGCGTCCCTTATCGCGCTCCTAAAGGACGCTTTTTTTTTCGGGTTGTTTCTAATACGAATCGAACGGCTTTATAAACACACGATTTGAGCCCGGATCCTTTTATTAGACCGACGGGGTCCGGCACCGTAGAGACGCGACGCCGGGCAGCCAGCGTGCTAGCGCCAGCACTAGCAGGTTTCCATGGAAACGCTCGAATTGGGCACCGTTCGAAAAGCGCCGGAATCCACGCCGCCGCCGTCGCGGGCCAGCGGAGACGTCCGTTGAAAGCCCTGCGTTCGGTCCGCCCGCAGTGAATGCCCGCATTGTGCAGGCCGCCTTCCTGAGCTGTCAGTCGTATTGTGTGCCGGTTGCTTAGCGATATCAGCCGCTCCAAAGCGTCAGACGCGGAGGTGTCCTTTACTCGAGATACAACCCGAAAACGAAATTCCTGCAGCTGTCAGACAAAGGCCCGGAAGGCGGGCATTGTCTGGCGAAGGTTCTTCAGGTGCGCAATTCAAACGTGAATCCAAGTGAACTCAGCTGCAGCCAAAATTCAAAGCCTCTGTCATGCGGGACGTGTTATCGTCTTTAAAAAAAGAAGGCCAAGTCAAAGAACATTTAGCTGTTCACCCACTCTAAAAAAAAAAAAAAAAAAAAAGAAAGTTTAAAAAAAATACATGCCTTTCAGTATGTATTAGCTTCATCTCATTGTTTGCTCTGTGAGTGTTCGATCACAGAAAGTCCTTCAGAGAGACGACTTCAGGCGACTGTAGAAATAATTTCAGTCTCAAAAAAGGACTGTTCCAATTTTTTGGAACCAGAAAAGCCGTTCTGGTGTATGAATGCTAAGGTTCTCTTTCTTTTTCTCTCTCTCTTTGTCTGTCACTCTGTTTTCCCTCTTCCCATCTCCCTACCCCCCCAACAGGATTTTGAGAAGCATGAAAGCATGGAGTATAAGCCTCAGAAGAAGGCCTTCTTCAAGCTAAAAGACTGCATCCAACTTTTCACCACCAAGGAGAAGCTGGGGGCCGAGGACCCATGGTGAGACTGCAGCCACGGCACGAGTGTGCGTGTGTGTGTGCGCGTGCGTGTGCGTCTATATACGTGCAGGTGTGTGTCTGTGCGTGTGTGTGTAGCCAGTCGTACAACAGTGCATTCCTCGTCCTCATGTTGTCACGGTGATTAATTTGGGGGCGGGGCTCCCGCTCCTCTCAGGTACTGTCCCAACTGCAAGCAGCACCAGCAGGCCACCAAGAAGCTGGACCTGTGGTCCCTGCCCCCCGTGCTGGTGGTGCACCTCAAACGCTTCTCCTACAGCCGCTACATGAGGGACAAACTGGACTCCCTGGTGGACTTCCCCCTCAAGTAGGCACCCCCCCCCCACCCCCACCCCCAAAAGAAATGTTACGAGAAACAGGCCTGCACTCTGTAGACGCCATAGTCACGCTGTAGACTTGGGTGACCGTTAAGTCTGTTGGTGAGAGAACTGTGCCAACTCAGAGGTTGCAGGTTTGAGTCCCTGTGGTGGATGCTACCTTTATACCCTTGAGTCCTTAAGAGTCCTTAACCTGAATTGCTTCGCTAAATATTCAGCTGTACGCGTATATATACAAAAAATAAATATATAGAAAATATTATTATTATACATTACGTTATTATATTATATATATATATATATATATATATATATATATATATATATATATATATATATATATATATATATATATATATATATATATTTTGGTGTAGTTGTGTAGCCGTTCAACACTCATGTCAGTAGATGTTTCACGCGTGTGCGTTCTCAGTATAAGCTTGTCTCGTGCCTCTCTTCCCGCAGCGATCTGGACATGTCGGAGTTCCTGATCAACCCCAACGCGGGGCCCTGCACGTACGACCTGATCGCTGCGTCCAACCACTACGGCGGGATGGGGGGCGGGCACTGTAAGGCCGAGCTACCGCCCCGCCCGTTTCACTACACTTTTCAGCTTGTGTGTGTAGTGTGGCCGGCCCGTGGCATAAATGGTCTATACAGTTGTTTAGGGCCACAACCGCTATGGGGGGGCCACACGACCACGAGGGCGGGCCACGTTATGCAATGTTTATCTAAGATAAATAATGTTGTTTTCGCAATTACGTTATTCGTCCCCTATTGCGGAACTAGCGGTAGAAATGTAAAATGCAACAGCAACAGAACATTTCATAACAATGTAATGTAAGAAGGATTTTACCGTGTGATTTTACCCCCGTTTACCCCCGGTGTGTAGCCTGTAACGTCTGTCCCCGTAACGCACAAACAGTGGTAAAACTGCCTCATTTCGTTTCTGCCCCCCCCCCCCCCCATTCAGATACGGCGTTCGCCAAGAACAAGGAGGACGACAAGTGGTACTACTTCGACGACAGCAGCGTGTCGCCCGCGAATGAAGACCAGATCGTGGTGAGCCGTCCGGTCCCCCCCGCTCGGCCTCCTCTGCGGCTACGCGGCCGTTAGCGTGTTAGCGCGAACTTAAGTGCGTTCAGAGCGTGCGTTTCCTGATTGGGTGCAGATTCTGGACACAATGTGACTAGATCAACTGCAATAAGGAGCGCTGTGATTTTGCTACCCAGTATCAGGTCCTGTGTTTGGCCTGCGGAAAAGTGTGTCCGTTTCACGGTGTCCTTGTTCTTTGTAAAACGTCCACGCTTTCTCGTATGTGCTGTGTTGTATACAGAAATTCCCGGTTGTCCTAGCTCTGATCGGCCTTCTGCTTAGATTTACTTGCTACTTACATTTTGCTGTGCTTTATCACAAAGATAAGCTGTGGAGCAGGATTAGGGTGTGCTGATACTAGTTGTGAGAAGCTACTGTAATTCAAAAGGCTTCAGCTTCCAAAGACCTGTTCTTGTTTATCTTGAGCACCAGTGTAGCATAGTGGGTAGGGAACTGGGCTTGTAACCGAAAGGTTATAGGTTCGATTCCTGGGTAGGACACTGCCATGGTACCCTTGAGTAAGGTACTTGACCTACATTGCTTCAGGATATATCCAGCTGTATAAATGGATGCAGTGTGAGTTGCAGTTGTGTAAGTCGCTTACGGATAAGCTATGGCCAAATTCCTGTGATGTAATCTTGTGGGCTTCGTATTGCAAAGGACATCCTTTCATTAGCATTTGAAGCAGGTTGGATTTAGCACCGGTGCCCTTTTGTGTGACTAACTGGTCCCTCTCTGCCTGCCTGCGTGTGTCCAGTCCAAAGCGGCCTACGTGCTGTTCTACCAGCGGCGGGACACCCTGAGCGGGACGGGGTACTTCGCCCTGGACCGGGAGGCCCTGGAGGCCGCCTCGGGACGGGGGGACGGCGACCAGAGCGACGAGGACCTCAACGACAACGAGAACGAAAACGAGAACGAGAACGGCGCGGAGGAGCAGGACCCCAATCACGACATCACCATGAACACCAACTGAAGCAGGGGGGGCAGTGGGGCACCCCACGATAAACGCTCGGGGCGGGGCGGGGCGGGGGGGTGGGGGGGGGCGAAACGGACAAGCGCGCGCGAAGCCCGGCTCAGACACTGGGGGGGGGGGGCAGGGCGGGCCACGGGGGGGGGCGAGGAGGCCCTACGCGGGTGAAAGGCGCTACGCGGGAAATCCTGAGCGATCGGGTCTCTCTCTCCCGGGCCCAGTCCTGCTGATGTCCTCGGACGCGTTAAACGTGCGTTTCTTCGCCTGTCAACGCTTCAGCCTTCCCATCCGAATGAGAGGCGCGCGGATGACGGAAGCTGGTTGCTTGCTAAGACACGGCGTCTCACAACACGCACACGCACACGCACGCACGCACGCAGAGAACGCCTGCGGTCCGCGCCGCGGCTCCCCCCCCACCCCCCCCCGCCCCGCGGTCGCGTTTTGGTTTTACATTTTTCAGGGGGGGGGGCGCGTTTGCATATCGGCATACCCGTTTTGCCATGTAAATAACGCGAGCGCTGAAAACGCGGGGGGTTTCTTCGCAACGCGGCGAAGCCGCGGGGAACGCTGAGCTTCCTGCGTGTATGCCGAGAGGGGCCTCCGCCCCGCGTCCAGACGTCCAGCGACATCATGAGTTGCCTTTGAACAGGAACAGGAAACGCATCGCCCGACCCATTCTGCTCTGCAAAGTACCTTTACGGTCACGTTTTATTTTCAATGCTGCTGTAAGACTGATTCTCAACTGATACGCATTTGTAGACTTATACGTGAGCCTTGCGCATATGCCCTCTGTTGAAAATTGGCCCTTAAGTCCACTCTGTTATCTCCTTATACGAATAGCTGTCTATGTGGATGTGAGTTTCGTGTATAGGGATAACAGCTTTAGCAAGGGTTTGGAGTTATTGTGTCTGTCTCACCCTTGTGCTTATCAGTATGAACGAAGAGGCTTTCGAGATTATGAACATTGGTGATGAGTTAGATTATCTGTCACGTTTTGGTATCCAAATGGAAATCACCATAGCCTTACTTGTAATCTCAAGACTTTTTTTTATTTATATGTATGTGTGTACATTGCCTTTGTCACCGTCTGCACGGGAGGTTCACTGCACTGAGTTCTGCGTCTTCAAATCGTCCTTTCCCAAAGACGAGAGCTTCCGCGGAAACGCACGGCCTAGCGGAACGTTCGTGGAACGCGGAAGGTTCCGTTCGCCGCGGAACGCTCGCGGGACACGGGATTCTTCACTGACCACAGGCGATTGCGGTTGCTAGGAGACGCTCGCTGAACACGGGAGGATCTGGCCGCTGCTGGATGTTCGCAGAACGTGGGACGTCCTCACGCTGCTTTGATTGTTGCCTTCCATCCATGTTAGGTCCACAGGATTTTTTTTTTTTCTTCTTTTGGCTGAATGTTGGGGTATCATGGGATATCTTTGCCTTTGACATTATCTTCACCGGGGCTGCCCAACCCTGTTCCTGGAGATCTACCATCCTGTATTTACGGCAACTGGAACAAAGCACTCCTCATTCAACAGCCGGAGATCTCGCTGAGCTGCTAATGACTGTAATCAGGTGTGCTTTGTAAGGGTTGGAGTGAAAACATACAGGGCAGTAGATCTCCAGGAACAGGGTTGGGCAGCCCTGATCTACACGATGCTGGGGAACTGTTATGTATCTTCTACCTAGGCAAATGCTTCATTGTGATCGGAGAAAAAAAGTGGTCTTTAAAGGGGTTGAGGAGGACTGTGGGAACGGGTTAGGGGGTTGCAATATTAACCTGAACTGAGTGCAACATATAACTGAATAGCCTATAAATACTGTATATAAGAGTTCACTCTGTGAGTGCGCATTTGGTAAATTTGTTTATTTATATGTTAGCATTGAAACACAAATGTATTTAAATGGGGGATGACGGAGGATGTAAGGGATCTGGCTTTGCCCTGTAGCTCAGGGTTCTAGCCAGGGTTCTACAGGTTCTGCATTTTAAGGATGCTCTTTGATTTGGCTTTTTTTTTTTTTAAAAGATGGTAACTGACCTCCCGCATGACAGAGGCTTTGAGTTTTGGCTGCACTTGAGTTCACTTGGGTTTACATTTGAATTGTGCATGTGTATTTATATACGGACTTCAATAAAGTTATGCAAAGCCTTCGTCTGTCATTGTGACAGTAATTTATACTTTAAAATTCTATTTTTAATTTTTCTTTTTTTTTGTAAAGAACTTCATGCAAGGGTTTGTTTTAAATTACATGTGTTGTATGTGTACTGCTCTACTACTTTACTTTAAAAATTGTACGATTTGCTAATCTGTGGCCTGTTTTGCCAGTAATTAATACGGGACTTGGAAAGCTCTGCCTTGGTACAAGGTGCATTACAGGCAGAAGAATATTTAAATCCCCTGGTTCTGGAGAAACCGGGACAGGTGCAGTGAGACTGGTGTTCGTTATTATACAATATAAAATGCATAGTATAAAAACTTTTTAGGCATTTACTGTCGCATGATTGTTTTTTTCCTATTATGATCTGTGTAGGTTCAAGGGCGATTGCCCTGGAACTGCGCAATTAACTAACTTTTCCCTATCAACGCCACAAGAGAGCGACGCCGCGTATTCAGTGAAAGCTTGTCATTGTTTACGGAAGTCGAAATGACGTGTCAGTGTGGGCTGAGGCATTGTGGGATCGCTACGGCTCTGCAAATGGTGAAGACCGGAGCGCCGAGCCCCCAGGTTGAAATTGACTATAACTATATCGCGCTACCCGGAGAGGCGAAAAGGGAAGACTGTTGGCTACAGTGATGAACGTCTGTACTGGTATAGGGGACATTTGTTAAGATGTCATATGGAGGTGTCACCGCTGTAATTCTGCTGACAGACAGAAAATGCCAAATTAAAAAGTGGAGCTTTCAATGGACGCTTCTGTAGCGGCTGGCTAACCAGCTAACTATACTGCCTTTTTATTTTTTCACATAAGGTAAATGGACTGGTGAAAAAGTAGGCCGAATCTTTTCTCACTACTCCTTTCGCTTTCATTTTATATCTGACATTGGGAGATATTTTAAGAGTGAAAATGACGACCAGTAGTCCCGAAGCGGTGAAGAAATTACTTGAGAATATGCAGACGGATTTGCGGTCGCTGTCAATGGAATGCAAGAAGAAATTCCCACCAGTCAAAGAGGTACTGCAAACGTCGTGTGTAATACTAGGCAGCTAGCTAACGTCAACTCGCAAAGTCTTGGCTGATTAACAATAAACTAGTGGTGCTGAATTGAGTTTGAAGACCAGAATGGGTAGTGCCATGCACCTAGCTGGCTGGGAACTGTCAACTAGCTTGCTATCTAGTCAAATGACTGCTGTCTGCGGGTGGATTTTAAACTGTTGAAATTAGAAGATGGGTGGGCGTGAATGACAGTAACTTTGACTGTGGTTCTCAAAAACGCGATGGAGATGCAAATACGCTAATGTCCTAATGCGCTTCCTAATTTCAGAATGTACAGCTTCACTGATGTACTAACTGTACCCGCGCAAGCAAACCTAAAGCATGCTCTGCAAAACTGAACTATTTTGTTTGCCAGCCATGTGAAGTTAAATTATGGACGTGGTCGATAACGTGCATGCACTATGTTACGTCCATGTGTTTATGCGTCATAAAAATCAATCCGTATGTGATCATTTTCATCAAGAGATGTTATGCGAGATGTACAAAATCTCATGTGTCTATGTTTTGTTGACAGTGGCATAACGCTGCTCGCTGTTGGACGTGGCGATGTTAATTATATCTGCACAGAACTGGTCTGTCCATACTGCTTCCCGTTAAGGTTCCTTCCCGCAGAGTATGGACATGATCAGGGGCGCAGATGGGGCGCAGATACGTCCCCCCCCCCCCCCCCCCCCCCCCCCGTTTCATAGGGACCCCTATCCGTCCCCCCGTTGTATAGTTGTATAAGCTTAAAAGTTGAGACCTTTCTTTTGCTCACATTTTGTCCCCCCCCCCGCTTTCAAAAATCTCTCCTGCGCCCCTGGACATGATTGTGTAGTTATTTATACATATGCAGTCTTGACTGCTCATATTTCGCGGATGGAGTTGAGAGAGCTTTCCTCCCTACTTGGCTTGAGTACAGCTCGAGTTCCGAAGGGGCCACAAAACCTGGACAGTGATCCGTCCATGTTACTGGCGTGACCTGGTCTGCTGTCATGGACTGTTTTGGGAGGAAACAAGAGAAAAACTTCCCTTTTGTTTTCAGACAATACTTTGAATATGCTGTCGTCTCAGTTGCATTTTCAGCTCAGTCTAATACTGGTGAAAAGCGGGACCTGTTGTTGGTTTATGCCCAAGGCTGTCATGGGAACACGGAGATCCCTTTTTTTCATAATAACTGTATGTGTCATACACTTCGACGGCACAGTTAATTTTGCCTGTGGCTAAGCAGACTGGTGCGTTAGAAAGACGTCGGTACAATATTTGGTTTCCTTTCAAGGGATCAAATTGCATGAAGCGCAATGCATTATCCTCAGCTGCGGGCTTCTCACACTTCTCATTCCTTCGTCACGCCTCGCTCCACCTCTCGCAGACACGCCAGACCCGTTTCCCAGCGTTGTAAAATGCGCACGTGCTCTTCGCAACTGTTTCCGACACCTGTGGCAGAGCCGTTTCAATGCAAGCGGCGCAATGAGTCATCCTTTTACACGTGGGGCCTTTTCTGGGATTTTTATTTCATTGTTTATCTTGTCACGGTGTGTCATCATGCATCTTCCGTCATCTGGCTGGATATTTATTGAAGTGATTCAGGTTATGTGCCTTGCTCAAGTGCACAAGGCCAGTGTCCTACCTTGGTATTGCACCTCTGAAGCTAAACCCCTGTCCTCTGAATGTTATATTGCACATCTGCCTCCTGCCTCCGTAATATTTATTGTGACAGAATGGCAGTAGTTATTTTGGAAGCAAAACCACAATAGCTGTGGGGAGAAAAGTAATTTAATGCTTAAAATGTAGACAATCCCTGACCCACAAAGTGATTTTGTCAGATGTCCAGAGGTTTAAAAAAAATATTTTTATATGCCTGGGTGATTTTGCCTGTAATTGACATCGAAACAGCCCTGGCCCTCATTTCATTGTGGGAGCAGCGTGAACTGCATGCTGCTTTGTAACAAATATTGTACCTCAAACCCCCTTCTCCTCCTCCCCCCCCCTCCCCCTTCCCCTCCCCGCCCCAGAATGTTATTCTTGTTCCATCCCTGTGATTGCTTGTCCGCTGCTTTGTTTGCTGTGATTTGAAGGTTTAAGAACGCCCCCAGTTCTTTGATGGATCCTGCTGTCAGAATCCCCCCCCCCCGTGCTCTAAAGACTGACGCACTCGTCGGAGAGGCCGGCCTGCTCTTCTCGTGCCCTTTAAATCAACTTAAGAGACGGCGGTGGGCGTTAGCACGGGCTCTGGGGGGCGATGTGACTGCTGCTCCCGACGGGTGGGGTGGGGGGGGAGGGGGGGGGCATGTGTGGGCGGAGAGGGGCGGCGGCCTCTGTCTGCGCCGTCACTGGCTGTGGACGGCAGCCCTGTGGAGTGAATGCCGGACTCGGAAAAATCCCCCAAAACGCACCTGTGCAACATCTGCCCGTTTATTTCCCACTGGACCTGAAACCCCCCTCCCCCCCATCTGCACAGAGGGGCCGAGAGGGAGGAGTCGAGGGGAAGGGGCGTGGCTTGCCCACACCGTGCTTTCAGTGTCCAGTCTGCAAGCCAGCCTCCTGTTCTGTGGGACTACCGTTTCTACAGAAGAGAATCGTCGCGTAGGCCAGCGAGCTGACATAGCGATAAACCCTGGTGACAGAGCCAGTCTGTCATGCTGCCCTGTGGGACTGACCAATCAGGGGCTCGACCTCTTATGTCAGCATTGTAATTTGGAGATAAATAAAAAGCTTTATCAAGAAGGCAGACCTGCCGAAATCTGCTAGCTTCGGGCCTGCGTTCCCTGTGTGGGTGAATGGAAATTCCTCCCGTTGTTGGGTCCTTTTGTGACTAATCCCACGCCTGCCATTCCTGCCCGGCACTCAAACTGCTGGCGGGACGGGGGTGATTTTTGGGATGGGGGGTGGGGGTGGGGGGTGGGTGGAGGGGAGGGGGGTATGGGTCACACACGCCAGGACCGCTGCAGCTACAACAGTACACTCACGGAATGGAAGCTACACGCGTGTAAGTCCTGTCTGAACAAAAGGAGAGGAGGGGGGGGGGGCTTGCATTTCTGAAGATTAGTTTTAAATATCGCCACGGCGACAGCCCCTGGCCGCGCAGCGGTCTTGGCCGCGCCGTTGCTCGGTAACGGCGGGGTTTCGGGAGGTCGAGTGCTGCTCGGGCCCGCCCCCTTCGCCCTGCTCCCGGCTTCGCCTCTTGCGGAAGGGCAGGCGGTGTGCACCCGAAAACATACGGCAAAGTGCTCGCTAGCTCACTAATCTGCTGGGGCTGAGAGAGAGGCTGTTATACTGAACCACGTTAATACCGCCTGATTTTTAAGAGGCTTGCGCATTGTGTGTGTGTGTGTGTGTGTGTGTGTGTGAGTGTGCGTGTTTCTGTGTGTGTGTGCGCCTGTAATATTTCTTTCAGTAATGTCAACACTACAGACAGATTTGTAGGTACCTGATAATGATGATTATCCGGGTTACCTGATAATGATGATCTGTGTGCAGTGATTTGTACCTTTCATGTGATTTACTATTTCAGCTGTAATGGCAGGGGAAGACTGTGCGGTAAAAGTGCCACAGTGAAGCCTTAGATCCCTTAGAAGCCTTGGGGTGCGTCAGCAAACGAGCATATTCCCAGTTGCAGTTAAAAAAATGAAGTTAATTGCTGTTTCCATGCGGTGATTTCCACAGTGTCTGGTGTTGTGGGAAGGACACAGTCAGCCTCGCTCCGGTTAAGAGTTGCGTGGGTGACCCAGGTTATTACAAACAAGAGTGATGCATTTGGCTGTGGCTTGTCCAGGGGAAAATCTGTAATACGCAGCCTAAAATGATCATTTTCACCACAGCTGTTTTTACATGTGTTTAAATAATAACGCTGGCTTTTCTAGGCGGCAGAGTCGGGGATCGTGAAGGTCAAAACCATCGCTGCGAGGAACACGGACATCCTGGCAGGTGGGTGAGAAGGAGGCTCCACAGCTCCCCCTGTGGTTGTGGATGACTGTAAAAACACTTAAGTCTGCGACGTGTTTTTCACGCATTGTTGCTTGAGGTCCTTTACAATAGGAAATACTGCAAAAACTTCAACCAAGCTTAGCATAAATTTGTGTTTGTGTACAGTTTTATGATTTACTTTTAAAACAAATTTCTGTTTATATTATTCAGGGGAATATGAAATCGAAGTTGAGTATCTGTGGTAGTCAGAGGTTCTGTGTTGAGGGGACTGAGTATCTATGGTGGTTAGAGGCTTTGTGTTGAGGGAGTTGAGTATCTGCGGTGGTTAGAGGCTCTAGTTGAGGGAGTTGAGTATCTGCGGTGGTTAGAGGCTCTAGTTGAGGGAGTTGAGTATCTGCGGTGGTTAGAGGCTCTAGTTGAGGGAGTTGAGTATCTGTGGTGGTTAGAGGCTCTAGTTGAGGGAGTTGAGTATCTGCGGTGGTTAGAGGCTCTAGTTGAGGGAGTTGAGTATCTGCGGTGGTTAGAGGCTCTAGTTGAGGGAGTTGAGTATCCGTGGTGGTTAGAGGCTCTAGTTGAGGGAGTTGAGTATCTGTGGTGGATGGAGGCTCTAGCTGAGGGAGGTGAGTATCTGTGGCGGATGGAGGCTCTTTGCTGAGGGGGGCAGTGCGGTGCTGAGTCCTCCTGTGCTCTGCGCCTCCTCACAGCGCTGAAGGAGCACAGCTCGGAGGTGGTGCAGCCCTTCCTCATGGGCTGCGGGACCAAGGAGCCCAAGATCACCCAGCTGTGCCTGGCGGCCATCCAGAGACTCATGTCCCACCAGGTGGTGTCTGAGGTACAGCCCTGCGTGTGTGTGTGTGTGTGCGTGCGTGCGTGCGTTTAGGCAGGGGAGTCCGGCTCGGTGGCACACGGGCTGCCGTTTCGGTGAGTTGCATCATTTCTGATTTCTATTTTTAGCGCTTCCTGTCGAAAGAGCGAGATCTGGGTTATGGAGCGGCGGGACCTTTTTGCGTCTAATGGGGCGTTTCATAATTTCGCGCTCCCGATGAGTTTGATGGGTCTGAGGAAGCACGAAGCAACCTCCCTTCCCAGCAGTCATTACCTTTCCATTACGTTTATTTAGCATATGCTACGTGAGCTACGTGAGCCAAAGGTATATCGACCTGCCTGAGAACCAGCGCTACCAAAGCGCTAATGTAGATATCCAGGCCAGCCTAGAGCCACGCACAGTGATATAGTCTAATATCAATCTAATACCATTACAATGAAGAGGTGGGTTTTCAGTATCTATTGCGATAATGCCAGCGATTCGTCTGGCCTGACCACTGTGGGTAATTTCCCTGGACAGTACTGTACAGGACAGCTGTAAGCTTTCTGCTGAAATCTGTCCTTTGAGGAACTAACCCTAACCCTATGGGCCAAGGGGGATTGTGGGATGCTGAAGGACAGAGTGGGCAGTCATGTCTTCAGAGCACCGGTCTCTGACTTCCCAGTCCCTTGTGTGTGTGTGTGTGTGTGTGTGTGTGTGTGTGTATGCATGCGTGTGCGTGCGTGTGCGTGTGTGTGTGTGTGCATGCGTGTGCGTGCGTGTGCGTGTGTGTGTGTGTGCATGCGTGTGCGTGCGTGCGTGTGTGTGTGTGTATGACTGTGTGCTGCCTCTCCAGGCCGCTGCAGGCAGTATTATTACCATGCTGTGGCAGCTGATGGAGAATGGGGTGGAGGAGCTGAAGCTGTTACAGACGGTCCTGGTGCTGCTCACCACCAACACTGTGGTTCACGACCAAGTGCTATCTAAGGTACGCACACACCCTCACACACTCACACACACACACACACACACCCTCACACACATACACACTAACACACTCACTCAAACACAAACACCCTCAAACACTCAGACTTACACGCTCCCGCTGAAACAAACACGTACACGCACTCAAACACAAACTGCCGTAAATGTACGCGCAGATTAACGGTTCGGTATCCGCCCGCGGCGGTTTAACCCCGCGCGCGCGTTGCCCCCGCCAGGCCATCGTCCTCTGCTTCCGCCTGCACTTCACCAAGGACAACATCACCAACAACACCGCCGCCGCCACCGTGCGCCAGGTCGTCACCGTCGTCTTCGAGAGGATGGTCGCCGAGGACGAGCGACACAAAGGTTCGAAACTCCGCCGCTTCACTTTTTTTTATTTACGTGAGGAAAATAGCTCACCTGTGACAGGGTTGGAATAAAATCCCGTTAAATCTCGTTGACCCCAATTCAGAAGAGAACACTGCTTTCTCTGCATAATCTATGTTTTTGTAACAGACAGAAAATCTATCTTTGGAATAGTCCTAGCATGGAGGCTCCACCCCTGCATAAATCTCATTGGTTGAGACATGTCACATGATGATATGACTCCCTCCCCCTTGCAGGTATTGTGGAGCAGCTACCTTCGGTCCAGGGCAACAGCAACCGCAGGTCCGTCAGCACCCTGAGGCCCAGCGCCAAGGACGCATACATGCTGTTCCAGGTGCCCCACAGCCTCTGTGCTTATCCCTGTTTCTTTCTCTCCTCCCATTGGTCAGACCTGTTAGTCACTTGTGATGTCACAGTAACCTGACTCCTGGGGAGGTGTTGGAAAGGCAAAGTGCCATAGTGTTTTGCAAAGGGGGCTGATGGGAGTTGGAGTCCTGGGCTCGTCAAGCAGCACTTGCAGAAAATCTCAAGCTCTTGGACTTCACCTCCCATCATGCTCTCTGTCACGTTCTGCCTTTTCAAGCCACCCCTAGTTTGTCGCAGTGCTGCTCGATGTCCGCGTGTCTGAGAGTGATTGTGGAACAAAGTGCTCCTCTCTGATTGGTCACCCTCACGCCGCAGGACTTGTGCCAACTGGTCAACGCCGACGCCCCCTACTGGTTGGTGGCCATGACGGAGATGACGCGCACGTTCGGGCTGGAGCTCCTGGAGTCTGTTTTGAACGACTTCCCCGGGGTGTTCCTGCAGGTAGCTCCACCCTCTCTCCGCCTGTCCTGAGCGCCGTGTCATGTCTGGCATCCTCTGTCCCCTCCTCTTTTCTCTCTGGCTCCTCCCTCAGTTTTATTTGTT
>CM077302.1:6572500-6590000 GCA_039654925.1 Anguilla pacifica | reverse complement strand
TAATATTCTCTCAGTATATTTTCGGTATCTTCCATGTCGGTATGTATGCGCGGTTGGTGCAACCCCTCTGTGTATTTTTACAGAGGTGACTGGAGGTTCCCGTAGCCGCAGGTTTTGGGTCCTCTGAAGCTCAGGGGTGCGCCCAGCGCCCAGTCCTTCACGTGTTCTCTGTCAGTGTCGCCTCTCTGTACTGCGCCCAATGGTCACTCGTCTGCCATCTTCGTTCCTAACAGGGTGGAGGAGCCCCCGCCCGATGACGAAGACAAAACAAGGTATGTGATCTTCATGTTCTCTTTTTTTAACAAAAACATTTCAGCCAGTCACTGTTTTACACCCTACAGGCCACACAGTACTACAGGAGAGCCGGTCCCTATTTTACACCCTACAGGCCACACAGTACTACAGGAGATCCGGTCACTATTTTACACCCTGCAGGCCATTAAGTACTACAGGAGATCCGGTCACTATTTTACACCCTGCAGGCTGTGCAGTACTACTAGAGGGTCTTTGGCTATTTTACACCCTTCAGGCCACACAGTTCTACAGGAGAGCCACTGACTGGCCACACTGTTCTGCCGCATCCTGTGCCTTTAAGAAAGAGCGCAGTGCAAGAGTCTGCACTGCAGTCCTGCGTAGAAACTGGGCTTCCGGTAGACTGCTTTAATGCTATCGTCTTATTGGTATTCTGCAGGAACCGCCACGTCACCTCGCGGACTGTCAAGGACGAATTGTTTATTACGCCCCCCCCCCGCAGTAATGTGTTTTCACCCATTTTTTTACTTGCTTCGTGGTAGCGTAGCTTCTACCATGAGCAGCATGGCGAATGTGTGTGCGTGTGTGCGTGCGTGCATGCAGGTGTATGTATTTGTATTCGCATTGTAAAAAAATCTTTGACCTCTGACCTAACGTGTCCGTCATCCTGTGTTCTGTACCCCGACTCAGGGATTATGGCGGGGTGTACGTGGGACTGCCGGTTGACCTGACCACCGTTGCCGCCAGTTTGTCCAAGGTCATGCACAAAGGTACGGAGAGAGAGAGAGAGAGAGAACAACCTCACGGCTTTGGATGTGCTTTTTGATTGGCTCGGCTCTGTTCGGCCCGGCTTGGCTCAGCTCGGCTCTGGTCGGCCCAGCTTGGCCCTGCTCATTCCCCTCCACACCATACAGACACTGCAGGCCCCTCTCTCTCTCTCTCATGCACTCAAACCAGTAGGAACCTGTGAGTCTGAGGCAATGTGAATGGTGTCTAATCCTCACTCTCTGCGTCATACTGACAAACTGTCATATGGACAAACTCATCCTGACAAACTGTCATACTGACAAACTGTCATATGGACAAATTTTCAAACTGTCAGACGGCCAAGCTGTCATCTGGACAAACTGTCATACAGACAAACTCTCAGATGGACAAACTGTCATACTGTTTAACTACTGTTAAACTGTCATTTAATAACACTAGCTTCCTGCAGTGGCTGACTTTCTTGCCTTATTCGCTGTTGCGTAAACTGTACTGTACGTATCGCACACCAACCGGCCTCGGGGGAAACTACTGTACGCCTCCATTCGGGAGAAGCGAGTGGAAAGTGCAAACGATGAAGGACTGTAAACAGGCTTATCTTGAGAAACACGTGGCCATTATCTGGCTGCTTTGAATGATCTCATTCAATGGTGGTGCAACCGAATGGTATGTGACCCGGGGGGGCGATAGTCGCTCTCTTGGGCTTGATCTGCCGAACTAAGGCGAACACTGATTGGCTGTCCGCCTCTAGAAAGAGCCACTGCAGGCGTCATTCAGGACTGCTGTGTATCTGCATTGTAGAGTGAGCTTCGTGCTGAAAATAGAAATATTGATCCTTTCCCATGATAAACACAGACCCACGACGTGTCCTCTAATTGGGTTGGGTGATTAGCTGTGGTTTATGTAACCGTCCTGACTGAATGTGGCAAAACAGGCTCAGGCCGGGAAAATACATGGGGATAGAGTTTCCGTTTTTTCCGAACCCACAAACCTTTCCTTCACCGTCAACTTCCTGCACAGTCTGAAAACCCACCTCTTAAGACTCCATTTTGGCTCGACTCTTATCCCCAACCCACAGAGCTTAAGTTGTTATTGTATTTTTCTACTTTTATTTGGTTCTTGTGGCTTCTTATGGAGATTACCTGCATGCATTCACAGTTTCCATTTTGGCTCCTGTTCCTTTTGATTAGTGTAGTCAAACTTGCATCATTACTATAAAAATGTTCTTCTGCACTTACTGGTCTGGTGCTAGGGGGCGCTACAGCCTAGCGTCTTGCAATTCCAAGGCTGTTGGTTTGATTCCAAGTTGGGTGCTGCCATTCTCTCCTGAGGAAGGTACTATCCAACTGTGTAAAGTTATAAAGATGCTTGAGAACAAACGCTAAATACATAAAATGAAAAACTGCGCACGCAAAATACACTTGTGCTTGTGCGCCGCAGTTTGGCTGGAGATTTAAGCATTTCTAAGCAAATGCGAGTGAACCTCCTTTCGTTATCTTCCTGTTTAACAGATTAGCGAACGTGACATGAAGCCATGAGCCGGGAATGGATTCCGATCAGCCTTAAGGAGACAGAGGCCCGTCAGCAGCCACCAAAGGAACGGACGGGTTTCGGTTAAACGCTACGATTCTCAGACCCAGTTGAACGCCACGGGACACCCCCGCCGGCGACAGCGGTAAACGAAACGTTGGGAACAGTCAGCCACGAGATGCCCGGGTAAAAAAAAAAAAAAATTTGTGGGGGGGGGGGGGGGGGGGGAGGAGGAAAGATGAGGCGACGTTGGGTGCTCGGCTTGGAAGACGTTCAACATAGGCCTTGAAAGACGGTGAGATGTCAACTGGTCCCCAGCAGGTGAAGCAGAAGCCTATCTCTGCGCCTCGGTGTTGAAGCTGCGAGGCGGGCCCACCAATCAGGGCCGAGGCGGTGTTCCCGCCTTTAAAGAAAACATCTCCAATTTTTACTTTCTCATAAAGCCCCTTTTTTGGCTTCTGTATCCAGAAAAAAATATCCAGTTTGCCTCTCGCTGGAGTAAATATATGATGTCCTATAAGACGCAGCTTCACTTTAAAAATAAGGCAGAGCTTCACTTTAAAAATGTTTTCCTTCCCCAACACCCGAGCACAAGGGCGAAAGGTCGTACAACGCTTCCGCAGTACACTTAGAAAACGGTGTGGAGGCTATTTTTTTGCACACTACCCATCTCATACTAAAACAATTGCACTAGTACAGAGTATGCTTAGTAGACGGTAAATATCTTGAGGACACAGAAGTTAGGATGTGTTGTGTTTTTGTTATTTGCCCCTTATGCAACTAAAGCTCAAGAGGGAGGTGGTGCTCCTTTGGTGAGTTCACACTTAATTTTGATTAGCGCCAGACATAGGCTTTGGGACATTGTTAAAGGAACACGAAGCTGGCTGATGTCGCGATGCTGCCTTCTGCTGGTCAGGATGAACACTCGCGAGGGAAGGCACAGTGGCATTATTGCATCCTTTTCATTTAGCAATCCTCGCACCCGTGGCCCAGGCATGGACATGACCCTCTCACCTGAGGACAGAGGTAAACGCAAAGCAACATCGTCCCAATCATAAAAAACGTATCACACGGGTAGGACTCAGGTTAGCTTGTGAGTGGTGGTTCATTTTGGATTCAATATTTGGTTGTTTAGCAACCAGTAGGATGTTCAGCAATGTTCTTTACTTGAGAACACTTCTATATGGGTTCGTAGGAAAAAAAAAAGTGAGGGGTCAAAATAAACTGGGATAACTTTTGTCCTTGTAAACCTGCATTTAAGTGAGAAGCAACTACACAAATGTGCAGACTGTGGTGAAGGAGCAATGGTCTTGTTTTAGTAGCCGCTGTTTATAGTGCCCGAGTAATGTTTTTATATAAACTATGAATTCAACATTTTGACTGATTATTTACTGTTTACTTTGTGTTTGTACGATGGCAATAAATTTACATGTCATGTTTTGCTTTTTTCTATTTCTAAAGTGCCTTGTCTTAATATCTTCAACTACTACATACTACTAATAAATGTTATTTATGCAGACCTTTTTACAGCTCAAAATACTGTTATGAAGTGCTTCGCAGAAAGTTAAAAATTTCACTAAGAGTTAAAGACATTCAAAAAGTAAAAGAAAAGTGAATGCATGAATGGCAAAGCAATCGCTATAGGAACACAAAGATAAAAGGCAAAAACATAGTCAAAAATATTGTTTTTTTTTAAATTCTGAAGTTAAAAAAAGGCTTGTGTTTAAGTAAAAATTAGCCTATTCAAATTTGCTTTCAAAAGTGTGTTAAAAGAAGACAGATTTGGCCTGATGTCCTTGGGCAGATCATTCCAGAGACTCCAGAGACTGATTTTTAAAAATGGTTCCCCCTTGTCTCACTTATTAATGTGGATGTTTCTTTTCGCTGATTGATAGTGAACGTCCATTTCCTATTATATGATTTCAACTATACGACTATAAACTATGGGAGCCATGAAATTACATTACTTACATTATAATCAAGTAATCATTTGGTAAATGGCTGCCAACTGGTCTGATATCTTACTGCCTTTGTTAATTGGCCAACCAAAATTTGAGAACTTCTGAAGAATTGTAGTACATTCCACAGCAATTTTTCTGTTGTTTTCTTATTTCCTGTTGTTCAACAGTCTCATTGGAGCTAATTAATAATCCCACTAGCCAAAGGGAGGGCATGATCATGCTTGAACTGTTGACGTGCAAACTGATGAAAGAATGACGAAATGTCCCTGGAAAGCCCTGGTGTCAACATGTGCATTGCAGTTCACTGGTTTTGCCACCAGGTGTCAGGGTTGTGCAACAAAAGAGCTCTGCCTGGGCACACTCTTGGGACGCTTGCTGCTTGCGCTATGTACAGGTGGGTGAAAGGGGTCTACAATGGGAACCTGTTTAAAAAAAAAAAAAAAAAAACTTATTTTGAGGAGACTGGGATCAAGCGTGTCCTTTTTGGTGTCATCTGAGATTAGTTGTAAATTCACCGTTGACTGCTACCCCTTGAGCATCCTTCTCCGGCGAACGTGTCAGTCACAGGAAAGGCACGGGCCAACGAGTCCTACGGCCTACACGCCCTGCCAGAGCAGCGGTAGGGCGTCTCCATTTAAAATGCAGGTTAAAGGAGTCCCTTGGTCTGTCCATTGAATGACACTGTGAGCAGATCCCATTTTAAATAAATGTAAATGGGAATAAGCACATGAGCGGGTTGATCTACTGACCCAGTTCTATGCCGAAAAACCTCACACCGCACGTTGTACCATTTCTGCAGGATTTAATTGTGTATGTACAGTTTAGCATGTCAAATCTCTCTTTGAGCTTTATCCATGTTTACTGCCTCTCTCACACACACGCACACACATGCACTATGAACAATTAATGCTTTGGAAACTCACCGCTCCCATATTCTCCCGTGAGGAAATTTCCCAAGATGCATGGCGGTGAGCTCAGCTGTCTTTATTATCGCGTGCGTCAGACCCTGAGCAATCGAAAAACAAACACGTGTCGTGTGAAAATGACTGGGTCTGCTGGTGTTCGTGACCCTTCAGTGTTGGCCCTGGAGGCCATCTTGAACTTACTCTCTGCGTGTAAGGCTGCTCCCCCTCCGACCGGTGAGGGTGGGGGGAAGGCTCCTGACCCCACCCCAACCCTCCACCCCCTCTCTGAGAACCCACACTTCCCATATAGCCCCCCCCATTTCTGTCTCCCCTTCTACCCCCCCCACCCCCCACCCCCCCGCATATGCTCCTAATCACGAGCTCATCGTCCCGCGCGACATGTGGTTCTGTTCAGGGCAGGTGAAACGATGTAGGAAAACATATCCGTCATCCCCTGCATTCCAGGCCCCGGTGAGAACAGAGCTAAACCTCAGCAGAGTTAATCCGGCAGGAGGCGGCCGGATTTAAGGCTCCCACCACAGTTAGCGCGTCGGGGGCTAGCGCCGCTTCAAAGCAGTGCGGGTGGGGGTGGGGGGGGGCACATAACAACAACCCCCCCATCGTTGCGGCTGTCATCGTGACTGTCCTCTCTGTGTGTTTATCGCGACTGCTGTTGTCGCTGCCGGTTCGCTCCGCGACGTTACAGTACCGTCACTATTGTTTGTCGGTACGGCCAGGCCTGTCCGTCAGTGTTTTTTTGCCGCGGTTCTTGTCGTTATCGCCTGGCGCTGGCGAAAATGGCTGCTATCGACCGGTCCTGTAGCTCTCGCCGCCGTCCCCGCCCGTGACCTCATTCTGTCGTCGTTCCTGTCGTTACCGCCGGCCCCCCATGTCGCCGTTGCCGGGCTTGTTGTTGTTGTTGTCATCGGCTGTCCTCTTTTCGTATGCGGCTGCGGTTCTCGGCGGGGAACTCGCGCCCGATTGCTGATGGGGGGTCCCCTGTGAGTTTGCGGCGCCCTGGGGGGGGGGGGCGGGATGTTTCTGCCACAGCGCCTCAACAGCTCTAATATGATTTGGGAAGCTGTCGAGGTCCCTGACGGGGGAACTTCGCTCCCTCTGGGTCCCGCTTGGTGTTTTGCAACTGTCGTGCATCGCCCCCCCTTGAGGACTCGGGTCAATTACCCCCCCCGCGTGGACATAAGAGCGCACTTGCGCACGGCGAGTACGTACTACTAGGACGCGCGTTTGCAGGGCGTCGGCCTGTGCGTTCACGTGCTTACCTAGGGTGCGTTTCCAGGCCTAAGGACGGTCGGGCCTACGGAAACTTCGGCAAGTACCTAAAAATAAGTTTCAACGCACACAGAAACCAACCCGGGCCCGATTGGAAAAATACATTAAAACTGAAACCGTATCGAACAACTCCCAAAGCGAACTGTCCCTTTAAAAGAGCGCTCTGCTGGGCCGAGTCATTCTGAAAGAACCCCCCGCACTCAGCAGAACCTGGGAGAGCGTGCGAAATGTGTGCCACAGTTGAGGCGAAACGGGGGAACGCTATTTTTTTTAGGCGGCCGGTGATGGGCTCCAGGCAAACTCCCCGCTGGGTAAAGCGGCTGAATGAGGAGAGCTGGACCCTCGCGTTTTTTTTGACCGAGAAAACGCGTTTCGAGCAGCTAAACTTTTCCTCATGTTAACAGTGATGCGGGGGGTGGGGGGGGAGGGGGGTACCGCAGGGATGGTTTGGACTCTTTTTGGGGGTTCCCTGCCAAAACCTGGAATAGACCTCCGTCCGCTCTGGAGGCACAACCCCCCCACCCCCCCCACCCCACTCCCCCCTTTCTATTTAAGCAAACGGACAAAAGGAATGTGTCTCTTTTGCTTTAATGTGCAACGTAAAAAATTCTTTATTTTTTCAGTCTGCCCCCCCCCCCCAAAAAAAAACTCTCTTCCTTTAATTTCAAAACCAGACGACCGTGAAGGAGCGGCAATCCTTTATCAAGAGCCCCCCAGAATTTTTTTTACATTTTTTTTTACAGACCGAATCATGGATTTTCTGTGTGCGTTGTCTCCTGATTGTAGTTAATACCAGGAAACAGTGGATTACAACAGACTATTAGGGGTTTGTTCTAGGCCTGATTACAACCATTCTCTGTTGCCCTCTCTCTCTCTCTCTCCTCCTCAGAGCTGTAGCCTTGCAAACCGCCATTGCAGACTTTCACTGAGGGGTTCACTGTACAGCACAAGCGCTAGTCATGCTAAGCCCTTTAAACACTGACATTGTGCTTTTGCCCGAAATACAGTGATCCAAAATGGCACCTCCTGCTGGTGCTGTTGGTGAGTCTGATGGTGGCGTCGGCCCTGGTTACGGTGTGTTCCTTCTGGCAGAGATTCTCGTTCTGGTGGTGATTCTGTCAGTCCCTGGTTCTTGTTCCAGTAGTGATTTTGGGGATTGGTTCTTTTGTTGATTCTGACGGTGATTCAGGCAATGGTTCTGCTTCTGGTGGTGATTCAGGCAGTGGTTCTGCTTCTGGTGGTGATTAAGGCAGTGGTTCTGCTTCTGGTGGTGATTCTCAGGGGTTGATTCTTTCAGAGATTCTGGCGGTGCTGGTGTTGAATCCGGCGTTGGTTCTGTTCGTGATTTCGGTGGTGGTGTCGGTTCTGGTGGTGAATCCGGTGTTGGTTCTGTTTGGGATTTTGCTGGTGGTGCTGATTCTGGCAACGATGGCATTTAAGCTGGTGGAAGACATGGTTGTGAAGTCTAGTGATGACCGTTCTGGTTTCTAGTCTGAGGCTGATATTCAGTGAATGTACACGCATTGTACGAACTCACACAAGGCAGTGTGAGTTCCACAGTGGACACAAAGTCTGTCTGACTCAAAGCAATGAACTCCTGGCAGAGATTGCCTGGAAACCTCAGTGACACAGCTGTGTGTGTGTGTGTGTGTGTGTGTGAGAGAGAGAGAAAGGCCACCTCTTTTAAGAAGGCCACCTCTCTGTTGGCATATAGAGATGCTATTCATCTTGTTCACACATAAGAATTAGATTTGCAGGCAGTGGCGGTGGTGATGATGATGACCATGATGAAGAGGGGGGGGCAAAGTGTTGTTCTGGAGTCGTGGGGTTTGGCTCCAGCCGCGCAGAACACGCAGTGCCGTCTCCCGGGAAACGGGCCTGGGCGGCCCGGTCCGTGGCCCCCGGCCGCCGCCTTACACAAACAGGAGCCTGGTTTCCCTGGGCAGGAAGTGGGGCCGCTGGAGATTGGGACCAATCAGGGCTGTTGTGGGTTGGCCGGTGTCCCAAACCCCCTTTCTCACCCTCTGGTGAGGAACAAAGCTATTAGCCAGCTAACGAACCACGAACGAGAAATCTGATCAAATTGCAATCAGGGCCCGATGTGTTTTTTTTTTTCCCCCCCCTTCACTTTGACAGTTGATTAAGCAACTAACAAATCCTGCCAGATTTATGTTATTAAGATAAGGGTTGCTGCTGTTCAGGGGGGAAATGGGCTCCCTCTGGGTTTGGGGGGGGGGGGTGAGGGGAGGGTGAGCAGGGTGGCAGTTACTGATTTTAAAACATTCATTGGGTGGCTCCCAGAGGAGTGGTTTAGGGGCCAATGTGCCCGGATGCAAGCTTGGCGGTCACACAGAGGTTTAATTGGTGGGTCGCCAAGCTTGTGTCCGGAAACAGTTGAGGTTTCTATCATCGGCAGAGACCCGACTTTGCTCGGTGCCTGAAATGTGATAACAACGTAAAGATTTAACACATTTTGCCCTGCTGAAGTTGCCTGGTCTAGCATATCACGCATGCCTTTTTCGTACACTGGAAATACGACGCTCAATACGTTCAAGTCTGTAATTGTGCTCGGTTGCTATGGCACAAAATGGAAAATCGATTCTCGCTTTGTGCGTGCGCAGGTGCTTGGTCTCACCAGTAGTGGGCGCCAGAGGGAGATGAGATCGACGGATCGGTCGCCGATTTTAAAGGCGTAAACAAAAAGCGGCTGGCCCCTCGGCTCTCTGGGGCCATGGCTGCTGACCCCTGACCTTTACACAGTTGAATGATGTCACTTTGGTTAGCCTTCACCGGCGGGTTCTCATTGGCTGAGCCTCGGAGCTGCTTCTCGCGCAGGTATGTGTGTTTTTAGGCCCGTGTCCGTTCCTCTTGACTTTGTACGACGGGCTTAGGGTTAATAAAACGTGCTGAAAGTTTTGTTTTTAGAACCGTAAAGGCAACGTTACTTTCGTTTTCCCCCTCCAGGAGCGGCTCAAATCCCCCTGAAGTCTTGATGAACTTAAGAAGAGCGGATTTCGTCCTTTCACAACGCACACTGTCCAAACTGAGTAAACTGGGGATAGACTGGGCCGGTATCAAGAAGCGCACAGATGGGGTGAGTGTACTCCCTGTTCTCAACTGTAAAGCTGCCTCACCTTTTTTACACACACACACACACACACACGCACACACACACACACACACACACAACAACACAAACACACGCGCACACGCACACAACACAAACGCACACACACACACGCACAAACACACATGCGCACCAAGTTGCAGTATTGTCGATGGATTATTATTTCAACTACCAAAAAATGGACATTTTGCAGACAGTGCAGATTTCTCAGCAGCCTAAAAAACGCAGACCAATAAATCCAAAGGGAACGCTTCAGCGTTCCTCCCTCCGGGCGATCCGTCGATCTGCGTCCGTCCGCGTCCGGCCAATTCACTCGTCCGCACGCCCGACGCTCACCTCCGACCCCTCAGGCCACTGACGACCGTCCCCAAAAAAAAAGACGAAAGAGAAAAACAAAATGACGCGCTGGTGACGGGGCGCCAGAGAGTACGTCCTGTAACCGGGGGGCGGGCCGTGATGAAAGAGGGGGCGGGGACGCGCCCGAAGGCCTGTAATTATGATATTTCGGGAACGCTGGCTCCGCCCCTCTTTAGAACCGCATCGCCGCCTCGCACCCGGCTCCAGCCGTCGCTCTCTTGTCCTGAAGGGAAAATCCCAAAACGAGGGGAGGGGGGTGTGATCCAGGATGCTAATTCGCCCTCCCGCTGCCTGCGCTTGGGGGGGGTGTCGGTGAGCTCATCGTCGTCACGGGAACGTGGTGTACCCGCGGACCAGGGCGGGGCAGTGTCTCTCAGCTCCTTCACGCAAAGGCATCGCAGGCCCGTGTTCGTAAAGTGCTGATCTGAGATCAGTTTCCTCCTGTCCGTGCACTCACCTTGCTTATTATGAGCTGAGAGACTGAACTGACCCTAGATCAAAGCCTGTATTCATTAAGCACCTAGTGGTGCTGGTTTAAATACTGTAGCTGGCCGATGTGAACTCTGTTCTGATGGAATACCATCCCTCACTTAGCATTCTGTTATCATTATTACTGCTATCATTATTAATAGTCTTGCACTTTTTTTTTTTACAGTGACTTGCAGCCCATAGTGGACTTATTATGCGTAACATCAGGAATAAATTTTAAAAAAGTTATGTAAAATGACAGCAATTAAAAACAATTAAAAATGTCATTAGTGTTTATGTTTTGAGGTCTAGACGCTGGACGCGTTGCAGGCACGTTTAAGACGAGTCTTTGAGCCCACGGTCCGCGCTGTGCACGACTGCGGGCACGCGGTTCCGAGTCGCGTTCCTCTCCGACCGCACGCCCCGAGCCTGCTTTCGCCGATGGCCCGCGCCGTCACGGCGACCGCCGAGGATAGGTTCTCGGCCCCAAGCCGCGACGCGGCCTTGCTTTCAGGTTCTTGGTCGGGTGGGGGGGGGGGGGGGGTCGCTTATGTAACCCCCCTGTGAGTTTCTTGGGGGGGGTCGGGGGGGGGGGGGGTGCGTGCGAACACGTCCCCGGCCGCTCGGCGCCGTCCTGTCATTAAGCCGCAGCTGCTCATTACCGCGGTTACGGGCGCCTGCGGCGACGCACCTGGGCGCCTCCCCATCCCCCGCCCCCCGCGACTTCGGATTTCCCGCGGCGGTCTCCGGGTGAGCGGCCACGTTCGGCGTTACGTCACACCATGTTCTCCGTCCCGCGGAAGCACCCGGCGGCGATGTTTTCGCGACGGCCTAGACGGGGGTTATGTAACCCCGTGTGTGTAAAACATAAAATGTTAAACACCACCCCCGGCATCCTCCCGTCTCAACTTGCCCCCTCGTCTCCAGTAACCACGCGACGGCCAATCAGACGCTTGACGGAGACGTGCGGAGATGTGCAGATATGTGCGGAGATGTTCAGGCAGAGAGTAGTCACTGTGTGGAATAGCCTGCCAGGTCACGTAGCAGAGGCAGAAACTCTGGGGATGTTCAGGACTGGGCTTGATACGGTGTTAGATACTATCTAGTCTGTAGGTAATCAGAGCGCTAATTTAGTCAGGAAAATGTTGGTCTGTTCTCGTCATCGTGTTATGTTGTGTTGTGTTGTGTTGTGTCATGTTGTTATAAATACGAAGAGGAAATGGTTTCTGTTTAGAATGTGTTTGCACGTTTTCTTAAGGAGATGTAATACCAGCTTTACCACACTGATAGAAAAGGTTTTACATATTACGGATGCCGTCTTATTTTTATTTAATGACCGTGCTGTGTTTGGGGGGCTGGACTGTGCTGTGTATGGGGGGCTGTGCTATGGTGTGTATGGGGGGGTTGGGCTGTGCTGTGTTTGGGTCTGTGCTGTGCTGTGTATGGGGGGGCTGTGCTGTGCTGTGTTTGGGTCTGTGCTGGGCTGTGTATGGGGGGCTGTGATTGGCTGTGCTGTGTTTGGGTCTGTGCTGGGCTGTGTATGGGGGGCTGTGATTGGCTGTGCACCGTACAGAGAGCAAAGCACACAGCCTTTGCCTCTGCTTAAGGCCTCCTCTTATACGTCGCGGCGCCGAGAAGCAGGTCGCTAAACTGAGAGCAGATTCCCGCTGGCGTTCCGCCATTCGGAACGCGCCCCACACCGACCGCAGGGCTCGCACCAGCCCGGGGCCCGGAGCCTCGCCGCCCGGGGGGCCCCAACGCTTTCGGCTCTCGCCCATCCCCAGCCCGGACAGCAAATCGAGGTGTTAAACCAAAAAAAAGCTGGGAGGAGCGGGTGGAGGAGGGAGAGCGCGGCCCGCATGCATTCCTGTCTGATTTTTGATCGGGTTCAAGTCTGGAGACTGCGATGGCGGTTGCAAAGCAGTAATTTTATGCGGTCATGCTTATCTTTTCCTTGCCATCTCACAACAAACCCCTTTCCTCACCCAACAACAGAGATCCACATCAGAAGTGACTTGCGTACACAATATTAATTTTTATAACGCAATTTTCCTATTGATGCTGTGATGCGGGGTTAGCCCCTCTCCCCCCCGCACCCCCCTGAAAATTGCACAGAACAGATGTGCACAGAAACTCCTTTGTCCGGGTTCCCCAGAGGTCCACCTTCGGACCGAAGTAAATTACATAACGAGATCAAATACCCGCCCGTTTACGCGACCCAATTTTGGAAAGCGTACGAGCGGGACTGAAGCCCCCCGCTGACAGGTTAAAGTGAAGGTTTTAATACGGAAAGAGACCGGGCGGGGGGGGCCTCGTCCCGTGCATTAAACCTTTTAAACTCGGGAATGCGGCGGCGTCCGCGCATCGACCGCTAGCAGCGAGCCCCCCCCCTCGAACGAAAGCCGCTGTTTTGTCGCGCTTTCCCTTTCCCGAATACAAAGAGAGAGACTGTGCTCCGGCCTCGCCCGCACTCTCCCCCATTATACTGTCACTGAGATAATAACAGCGCCCCCTAAACGTTTTAATGAGGACCAAAGGACCGGGTCAATGGGGCATGACCCCCGAGACTCAGTCGAGACCGCCGTCTCGTCTTAAAAATGTCCGCTCTGTAAAAAAATAACCTTCTGTTATTGTGTCAGTGTTTTGAAGTGGTGAACTCCTGGAGTTTGTCAAGACCTCTTAAGGGTCAAAGTTTCGGAGCTGTAACACAGTACCAGTTTAATCTGGGGCAGGATCTTTTGATTGAATAGCGCTTAGCCTTAAAATGTCTCGCTAGTTTTGATTGAATACAGGGGTTTGTCTATACAAAGTAGCCTTTGGGGTGTAGAACTGACATTAACCTGAGAACCATGCTCACATATGATAGAAATAGACTTTTTAAAGGTATAGTTCTCGTAAACTAATTCCAAAGAAGCCTGTAACCCTCACAGTATGCTTTCAGAGGCTCTACATATGAACAGATTTTCACAATTATAACATGAATAGGCCTAAGAGTTATTTTTTAAATCTCTTTCTTGTCTCTCTTTTCTTGAGCAAAGGTTGGATGTGCCATAGAAAATATTTACTATCAAAATAAAATTACATGTAATTGTTAAAAAAAATAATTTGACAATGTACACACATACAAACTCTGGAAACATAGTATCAACATACAACTTCATAATTAGTTGAAGTGTATTTTTCTTTTGACCACAAACTCCTCTTCAGTATGAGCTGTTCTACTGCCAGTGTTTGTCTATGGAGTTTGCATGGCTGTATGCTTGATTTTATGCACCTGCTAGCAATGGGTGTGGCAGAAGTAGCCAAATCCACTCATTAGAAGGGGTGTCCACATACTTTTGGCCATGTAGTGTTTATGCAGGGGTATGTTTATATAGCCTTCTACAACGGCTGAATTCTGATTCGCTGAGAGGTGTGCATTATTTTCCATGCATGCCTGGCTATGAAGCAGTGCGGGCGAAAGCATAATTACGCTTCTAAATAAATGTGCTTGAATGGTCTGACTAGATAAAACAAACATGGACAATGTTGTTTTTGTTTTTTTTGTTGTAAATTCCTGGCGAGCTACGATATCATACTGGCAACAGAGTTAACGTTCCCCAAATCACATCCAGACACCGCCAACTACAAAACATTCCGCTTTTTTTTCCCCATTGATGAACGCTTCGGTTGCGTAGGCATTGTGTTTGGGGGGGCCATTGTCTTGCTGCAGGATGAAACAGTGGCCGCACAGGTTGGAGGAATTTCTTTCTACGTGGCCAGACGAAATCTTCTGAATTCGTCCCACTGCTGCCATCCTCCATTGCATCATCAGTAAGGATGAGGTGAACTTGTTCCAGAAGCTGCCATACATGCCCATGTCATGACACTGCTTCCTCCATATTTAACTGATGGAGGGGGCTGCTTTGGATCATGGGCTGTTCCATCATTTCTGCACACTTTTCAGTTCTGTCTTTATCTTTCTTAATGAAGGATAGCAGAAACAAAATAAGGGATAGCACAGAAACTGGCTTTCCTGTCGTTCCATTTTCCATCTTCAATTATGAGAGTATACACACACACAAAGAAGACCTACTCGTCATAGCGTTAGGGGAAGTAAGGAATGGTGTCTGATGTGGGCTGGTGGAATGGAATGGTGTCGTGACGAACACGAACGCGATTTCCCTCAGTTTACGAGACGGTTTGACGAGCGTGTTTTTCCCCATCCGTCCGATTTGAATTTTTGTTTTGAGGAAAGAGTGGATGGATCGCGCGCGCGATAAATTCGCACTTGTGTTTATAAAAATATGGGAAGTCACGGAGCTGTCTGAAGTTTAGCCCGTGGGACTTGGCCCGGTGTTCAGCGCCAGAGGAATCCATGCTAACGCGGTGGGGGGGGGGGGGGTCTCGGTGCAGTGGGGGGCAGAGGCATCGACGGAACGCTTAAACGAAACCACGTTCGGGGGGGGGGGGTTTAACGGCGAACCCGCCGCCTCCTGAACAGATGAAGGCGTTCATGTTCGCATACATCTGGAACGCTTTTTCCAAGACCACTGCTGGGGGAGAAAGAAAAAACACTGAAAATGCGGAGAATGAGAGTATTTCACATTTGGTTCCTGTTTCAAAATAGCCTCTCTTTTTTCCTTTTGTTATTTGCACTTAGAAAAGGCTGAGCCCATTGTGTCTAAATACAGTGGAGCAATGCACTGTGGGACTGCTGGCTCTCTAGCTTGAGTAGAGCGCACCTGTGCGGAAATGTTTTCGGATGGGCACATCCCGGCAGTGGCTGCGGACGTAGAACGCGGAGGAGGGAGGAATTCCTCGCCGACCCCCGACCGCGGCCCGCCGCTCGCCGGGCGAGGCGACCCGAGGCGCTACGCGGGAGCGCGGACGTTTCCGTAACGCCGAACCACCGGGTTCGTCGAAATACCGCAGGGCTGACTTCATCCCCTCGCCGAAGACGCGGGGAGTCGTGGCTTAAACGCGAACAGATGCGACCGAGGAAACCGAGCGCGCGTTTCCACCCCCGGTCACGCATGCTCGCGCGGACTTTGCAGGGCCCGGGCTTACGTAACTCCCGCAATGTTAATTTGAGCGTTTATCTGGTCGGCAGATCCGGGCGCACCGCGGCGTGAGGTTCAGGTCATCGTTATCGAAGTGTGTTCTAATCGACGCAGCCCGTCTGGAAATGACATCCCCCTTTGTCTCCCTTATCAGCCAATCAGAATGCATCACCGGCCGGTCAGGATACAGTGAAGACTTATTCTTTACGTCTGAATGATGGTCATCTGCCAATCAGAAGAGAATAATGTCTTATTCCCCAACTCTGAAGCACAATACGCCCAAACAAACAAAAAATCAATTTTTGATTGTGGTAGTCCTGACTTCATGCAGTACATGTTGTTCCTTCGGTCAAATCACAGTGTTGTTTTGTGAACATCCACATTTCCCCGAGGCTTAACTGTCCAAGGAACGAGTTCAGTCGAATTTGATTGAAACCGCACGAATGGCCCTCAGGACTCGGTCGTGGTTAAGGGAAACCACAACAAGGGGATCGCTCTTCCGGACAAGTCTCAGCCTCCCACAGACTGCAGACGCAAAGTGCTTCAGCATGGCTGGAACATCACGCAACCCCACTGCGTCTGTAAATGGGGTTTGATGCATTGCGTCTGTAAATGAGTTTTGACCCGCTGCATGTGTAAATGGGGTTTTTACCCACTGTGTCTGTAAATGGGTTTTGACCCCACTGTGTCTGTAAATGGGTTTTGACCCACTGTGTCTGTAAATGGGGTTTGATGCACTGCGTCTGTAAATGAGTTTTGACCCGCTGCGTGTGTAAATGGGGATTTTACCCCACTGTGTCTGTAAATGGGTTTTGACCCACTGTGTCTGTAAATGGGTTTTGACCCACTGTGTCTGTAAATGGGTTTTGACCCGCTACGTGTGTAAATGGGGTTTTTACCCCACTGTGTCTGTAAATGGGTTTTGACCCACTGCGTCTGTAAATGGGTTTTGACCCACTGAGTCTGTAAATGGGTTTTGACCCCGCTGCATTGGCGTTCCTCAGGAGTGCGTCTGGGCCCTGGGACCCGGGACCCCCCCCCTCTCCCCGTCTGCTCCCCTTGAGAAGGGCACGCGAGGCCGTTAAAGCACGCCTGCGCTCTCCTTCCAAGTGCCGATGCGGTGATGTCAGAGGCTCGGCATTTCTCTCGCTGTTGCTCTCAGGGGACGCGGCTAAAACTACGCACAGGCCTCGGCCTTCTGGCGGGTTTACGTTTCGTCAAGAGCGTTTACTCGAATTCTTTACAGAATCGGCTGAATATCAGCCCTTACGGCGTGTGGACTGCAATTTTGCAGCTCAGCATAATAATCATAGTCATAATAATAATAATAATAATTTTCTGTACTGAGGGTGATTTTAGTTTTTTCCAGTTAAATATACACTGCAGATTTAACAGTTCTAAAACAAGTCAACAATCATATAATCCTCTCTGTTCTCTTGCTGTGAGCCTGCCTGAAAAATTCATGTTTTTTAATGTTGGTTACGTGCCTTTTGCAGACGCTCCCTTGTTGTTTTTAATTTAATGAAACGAACCCGTGGCCTTGCTGATAAATAAGTTGGGCTGGGGGCTGACCTTCCACTTGCCCGCAAACCTTTTTGTTACTACCCTGCTTACCCGACAACACCAAAAAAGACTCTACCTGCTTCCCCCCCTCCTCCTGGCCGCCTAGCTAACCCCCTTCTCTCAGGTTAAAGGCTGACATTCTTCAGCTGTCCTGAGAGGAGAAAAAAAGTCAAATTTTCCCTCAGTCCACTTCCCACTCGTCTCCTGCTCTTTTTCCTCTGTACCCCATTCCCCCATCCC